>JABFFG010000272.1:17092-32927 GCA_013623685.1 Fusarium transvaalense
TTTTTTTTTTTTTTTTTCCCTTATTCCATATCAGTCGAAGATACTGTAATCCTTGGAGCCGATCCTAGCCAGTTTACGCGCGAATTCGGGAAGTGACAAGCACAAAACGGCCGCCTTGCAGGAGGAGCTAATGCCAACATGGAAGTTATTCTAGGTAACTAATATGGACGATGTCAATTGATTTTTTGATTTAATGGAAGCCTGTTCTACTAGCATTTCACATCACTTATTCTTGTTATCATACGGATGCGTGATGTACTATTACTCACGTCCCTGCACCAGCCAGCCATCGTCCACTCGGCTCTACATGATCTGGGCCACATCATCATTGTACATACTAGATAGTAGACTCATGCAACTTTCTCCAAAATAACCTAACCCACTCGATTCTGCCTCAGCTAAACTCAATCAGAACTCTATTAAAGCCCCCCAAAAGGGCAATACTGTACGCTGTTTTGTGGCTTTGCTGTGTTCTACACCGTCATCATCATCATCATCATCATCATCATCATCATCATCATCTTACCCCATGTCATCAGGTCTTTTTTTTATTATTGCCGCCTGGATGTATAACCTTTAGGCTGAGATCCGCACCATGGGTACAATAGAACTGGTGACCTTGGTAAAAACAAAAAGCGGACAACGTAGGCGTGTGAGTAAGTTGAGTCATCAATCATAGAATCGATTGAGACCCGAGGCAGATAGATCGAAGAATGGATCTCTAATTCATACTAGAACACGTATGCAAAAGAGGTCTTGTGCCTGAAAGGACGAAAGTCCTCTTGAAACTGAAGCCTAGTGCTGGTGTAGTGCTATACATCACCAGCCACACCATTGTGTTCCTGGCGCCTGTATAAGCAGGCTGCCTACTAACCGATTTATCCAGAGTTGGTGGTATTATAAAACAACCATATCTGATTATTGATTGCAAATTTTCGACTCTGACGTATGTGCTTGCATTGCACCAATAGACCGCCTGTTCGGTTGCCCGTCAGTCACTTGGTCAGATGTTATCTACTCCCTCTCTGTTGGATGAACGTACGGTAAGGTTCAAGTCTTCGGCCCGTACTCCAGGAAACCTGGTCGGTTGGGGACAGCAAATACTATCGGTGACCATCCTAATGTAGCTACGTATCCTGCCATGACCATTCATCTAGACTCATCGGCCCTTGCTCTTGGAAAAGATGGAGATAAATCGGGTCATGGGGCCCACGAACATCCCGCGCCCAAGCGTTTGGGACAGCTCCATAATTAGCAGGTGGTTTTGAATTCAACTTGGTTTCGGACTGAGATGAGTGATTGAAGTGCGTCGGACAACACTACTGCCCGAAGCCGACTGAGGCAACTGATTAATAACAAAGGAACTCACGTACCTATCTGACGCTTGAGTGCTGAAAGTTATCGTACGTCTTCTTTGAGTACAATACTATTGGTCGTTTTAGTTCAGGATTGAGATTCAGTGTTTGTATTAAACTATGGCTTCTAGATCTGGGTAATGGTCGGAGTGCTTAAAAAAAGGTGAGATGATCAAGACTGAGCCATCGTATTATTAAAGCCACATGATGCGGCAGGTCAACATTGGAAAGCAAGCACCAGGGGGACAGCGTGTATGAGCAATCAATAACACTGAAAGAGGGAATGATGGTCTCATTTTCTTACGCCTCTCTGGAGACAAGAAAAAGTATATGTGATATCTTTCATTGTCTCGGTAGGTAGCTCGAATCCAGAGATGTTGATGGATTACACAAGTGCCGCATCTTGCGAAAGCGATGGGTCACCCCATTAGTGACAAAGAATCTATGCTACAAAGAGCAAAGAAAATATAGTAGACGTCAGGTAGATATTAGCCTACGTCTCTAGTGAATTGGAAAACAAACTTCTGCCTTTATTGTTAAGAAATCTAATACAGAACAATGAAGATTACCACAGCCACGACTTTTGACACTAGCCACATGTGGCGCCAATTGGCGCTAGCCGCTTAGATGGAAATTTCCAAATCCACGCGACAACCTCACATCTTTTTGTCGACGAGCAATTCCAATACCCGACGACCCCAATAATGGCCACGGTACGAGAAGGAGCTCGCATGGTGAGCTCATTGGGACGAAGGCAGATCCCTCTACGGGCTGCCCCCCTTTGTGCACGAAGATATGCCTCGACGGGGGCCGAGAAGTCCTCGCCCGATCTGGCAGATCTCGACAATGCCTCCTCTTTTGCGACAGGTACTCCCGACCAGGCGGCTATTGAGGCTTTCAACGCTAGAGAAAAGGCCAAGGGAACGGGAAATAAGCTCCCTGGCAACAGGTTAGTGGCCCAATCGCTCTCTACATGACCGAACATACGCTAAATGGCTTCTCTTAGATACCAGTACCATCCTCCCAAATACTACCGCGGACCCCTCCATCCCGTACAGGTGCCCAAGTCCTCCGACCCGACTGCCCGAGACTTCGTCCCCGGCCCCTTCAACTTCCCTCGACTAAGGCACACATACGAGACCACGATTGCCCCAGATCTGATCACTATGACCTACCAACACATCCCACCAGGCACAGAAGTACCCGTTTCCAACAAGGGTAACTTGAGGGAATGGGACGGTTCCTCGCCCTACCACAAGAACCGACCTCGTCGTGGACCTCGTGGAGGTGGCTCTTCGAGACTTGGATTGGTCGAGCGCCCTATTGAGTGGCACAATGTCCCCGAAATCGAGGCCATCACCATCAACTCATTCGCTCCTCTAAGTTCTCAGAACAAGGAGTACTTGCACGTGTGCCGTGCTGTTATCCAGGCTATCTCCGGTTCTTTCCCCGAGGTGACAAAGGTCAAGAACGGTGTCGTTCAGTGGGGTGTCAAGAAGGGTGACAAGACCGGCTGCAAGGTGACACTAAAGGGTGCCCAGGCCTACGAGTTTCTGGACAAGCTGATCACTTTGGTGCTGCCTAAGATCAAGGATTGGCCGGGTATTGAGGCTACCACTGGTGATAGCGCAGGTAACCTGGCTTTTGGTCTGCAACCCGCCTGGATGGCATACTTTCCTGAAATCGAATTCAACTACGATGTAAGTCTTTCTATGGAATTGTGAAGGATCAGCAGGCTAACCACGATTAGATGTACCCTGCACGACTGATGCCTGGTTGCGATATTTTTATCAAGACAACTGGTACCTCGGACAGACAAGGCCGCCTTCTCTTGGAGGCTCTAGGTCTCCCCTTCTTTGGCAAGGCCAGACATTAAAACACAACGAAGGGGTTATTGTGAGGTGTGAGTTGGAAATGACTATCATCCTTAAGTGGTTGATATGTAGTATAAATCATGTACAAGAGATATGTATCATAAATGAACATTCAAAAATCTAGGGCTAAAAGTGCCCACTTCATTCCGCCTTTTGTTATCTGTCTTTGGTCTATCAATCTGTATCGACACAAGATGTTTCCGACCAACGCCCAACTCCGTCCCAATGAACCCATTCGTTATATGTTGATAATTTATCCTTCCAATTTTTAATCCTTGCCAATTTTCTCTCGCAGACCGTTAACGACTTCATCCACAGCCTCCATGCTTGTGGCATCGACCTTGTCCGTCTTGTGACCCTTCTTGGTTAACTCATCGGCAAAGAGATCCATGGCGGGCTGGTAGTTGCGCACCGCCGAGCTGAGCGCATATACGGCTTTGCGACGGACATCGATAGGCTCATCTTCCTTGGTAGCCAGATCTACCAGCATAGGCACCCCTCCTACAGCAAGCAGACGTTCCTGGGTCTTCTCGTTGTTCTGCACAGCAGTGCCGACACACCAGGCGGCCATCTTGCGCATCTCACGCTCGTCATGCTTAAGCTGCTCGAGTAGTGGGGTCCATAGGCTGAGGTTTGCAATGTTGTTGGCGTTGTCGAGGTTCTCGATGAGCTGCTCGAAGTTGTCGAAAGCGACAAGCTTGTCGTCAAGAGAGACTTCCTCGGCGTTGTCCGAAGTGATGATTTCCATGGATGCTCTCATGAGATCAGCGTCGGAGGGGCCGCCCATAAGCGATGCCAGAAGCTCCGGAGTGAGTTGTGTCTTGGGCGGAGGGGCATTGGGGTCATTTTTGGTGGCATCAGATTGCTCAATGCTCCATTTGAGAAGTTCGTTAAGTCTGGGATCATCCATGTTGTCGGTAATTTACAGATTTCCTCGGTATAGAGATGAATCCTGTTGTACTTGTTGTAGAAGCAGTAAATGAGAATGTGTAGAAAATAAAAAGTCTTGATGTTGAATATTGGCACTTGATTTTCAGCGTTACCAACCATATCGATGAGAATTTGCCCATTCTGGAATCTTCAAGAAGGCCCGCTCTAACCTATAAATGGCTTAGCGCACACATACTCAAAGGAATTATCCATTCTCCGTTGGCCGACCGATGCTCTACCACAGCTCAATATCAACAAATTGCAGCCCAATGACTGCCTTATGATGACTTGTACATATTACTGAGTCAAGCAACAGAGTTACAGCGAGTTCTTGTCATGAACAGACACCGCAATTCAACTGATAGCAGTCCGACGTGGCAGAGAAAGATTTCATCATAGCTCCCCTCCAGCTCAGCAAAATTGCCCCACCTTGCAAGGTTGCCCCTCATCGCTGCTTTTGTAGCAGTCGAGGCGTGCTCTCAAATGCGAGAGCGAAGAAAAAAGAAGAGTGTAAATAAAAAAGGCGTACAAAATAGCGTCTGCCTAGGTCAACTGTGGCTGGCTAGGGTGACGCGCGTGTATTGCGTTGGACGTCAATAAGCATTATATCTGTATGTAGCAGCCTGGCGCAAGGCTACCACAATGGCAAAGTCTAGTGCCCAATATCAATAGAGCCTTAGGTGGACATACTTAGCATCTGAGAGGCGCCGGAGATCCCGCTGTTCGTAGGCAGGTAAGCGAAGGCATTCAATCTCACGGCCTGGCTTACTGGCCGACAGCTCCCGCCAGTGGGTTTCCCCGGCTGGGTCAGGCAGGGGGCGAGAAACAGGGGTCTAATTAAGAGTTGGGAGATCTAATGAGTATCCAGTAAACAATTGACAGCCTCGTTGTTCAGGGGCTGGTCAGAGAGCGGTGTTGAAGCTGTCGGTTATCAAAAGAAAAGGATCTCGCCCAGACTGTCTAACAAACATGGGTTCCAATGGAGCAGAGAAACCTTGCATTGCCGGGGGGGAGAAGAGCTCAACACCGCCTTGTCACTTCACCAGAGAGGATTCTGCACAGCACAGGAGGTGAGACGATAGATAGCTGCGTAATGTGAGGCTATTCTAAATCCCATCAAGGAATCTTTGATCATGATGCCTGCTTGGTCAGTCGGAATGGCTGGGTGAGTAGCTCAGACACACAAGATCCGCGCGTATTCGACGTGGTTCGTCAGCGAGGAACTCGTTCGTACAGTAGACAGCTGCCTCCGCGTAACTCTGCCCTGGAGGAGCGCTTGGTTAATTAGCCGCTTGTGCTAATTATGGAGTGGAACTCGGAAACTGGAAGCTGGTAACCGGTCCCAATCTGCGGAGCATCTGGAGATTTGACTTGGAGATACCAGCCCCTTTTCTGTTGCTGAGTTCAAGGGTTTGCACTTTGAACGGTGAAGTGCCATTGTTCCTCAAGTAGTAGTAGGCCTTGGGGAAATATGGGTGGATGTTGTCCGTATTCTGCGCAGGAATTTGAAGAGTGAGACGGAATTTCCTCTCAAGCTTTTTGTGGCTGAGGCTGACTTGAACCGCCGTCTTCGTCCTAAGATGAAGGCTATTGTTGCTTGACTGGTATGCTATTGCAACAAGTTCCGTTATTAGCAGAGCTTGATCGGATGTAAGAGAATGAGTATGAAAATAGGTTGACAATAAACCATTGAAACATTGTAATACACTGCCAAGAAAGATAAAAGGGAGCCTCAAAGGCTGCAGCTTTAAAAAGTTCCCTAGCTGACGTCGTCGTCTGCTCGCGTGGCGGTGGACGTGAGGTTCTGCTTACGACGTCACCTTGTGCAGGAAGGATAAAGTCGAGACGGTGAAGCGGCCCGTTATACTCAGTCGGTACTTGATGTGAAGCGAAACCGTCTTCTACAAACTGTTAAAGAATCACCGCTACCTGGTAGAATCCATCAGCTCTGTATCACAGTCAGTTGCTCAGCGCAAGATCTCCATATCAATCCTAGGTCCCAACTTTAGGAATTGGCCATCAAGAACCTCTAGTCATTTCTACTGTCCAGTTCTAGGTAAGCTCCCCACCTTAGCCACCGCTACCGTCCCTACTCCGCAACGATTACCATTCCACGAGCTGCCACCGCTGCGGCCACTGGGATAAGTTCTTTTCTTCAGGGCAATGTATTCTGCACTACGGCCGCCACGAACCAATCAGTAAAGCGGCGAGTAGCTTGGAAAGACCTGTTTTCCTCGTCGCCCCGCCTCTTTCCAGTAGCAAGAGAGCAGCTCCTGCTCTAGACTGTGCCTCGTCTGCTCAGTTTCCCCTACCCAGTTCTGGCAGGCGGTCTCTACCCCCCCTTGTTCTCAAAGTGTCCACCTCAGCAATTCGGGGCCCGCCCACAACTTTCTTGTGACAGCGTCGCCGGCGATACTTGTCTCCTTTCCCCCCTCCCCCATTCTCCCATCCGTCTCTTTCCCTCTCCCATTCCAAACCACTTCTCTTCAACTCTTCTATCTCCCGACCTCCGTCTCCTTCTCCATCAACGTCTCTTTTTTTTCCCGTAAGCTTGCTCCTCACTAATTCTAGCATCTCATCTCATTTTCTCTTCTTTATACTACCTCGTCTTTTCTTTTTCTTCCTCGCCTTGGAATCTTGGCCGCTAATCCCGTTTCTGGACAGCTTTCCCATACACACACCGTAATCCACAGCCATGGAGGGTACGTCGCATCATACCGCGTCGCTGCATCGTCGGATATGGTCAATCAATCCGTTTCGAGCATCGCGAACATCATCTAGGGACTCACGCTGACTTGTCTTTGCTTTACAGAAGAAGTTGCTGCTCTCGTCATCGACAATGGGTAAGCTCCCCCGCCTGTCTCACCGACCTCTGGACTATCTCCCCGCCTCTCTGCCCCCCTGCTTGGCCAGATCTGCCACCGCATCGTCCGATGCCCGACACCGGCTACGATATTGGTGCTCAACAGAATTGGCTCAGCAGACGCAATACCATCTCAACATGTCCATGATAGCTAACTCAATGCCAGTTCGGGTATGTGCAAGGCCGGTTTCGCCGGTGATGATGCTCCCCGAGCTGTTTTCCGTGAGTACCCCACTTTCTAGCCTTTGCTATCAAAGCGTTGATATCGCAACGTTTGGTCGCAAGCACAACCAAGATCTCAATGCTAATGCTGTGAATAGCTTCCATTGTCGGTCGCCCCCGTCACCATGGGTAAGTAGTAGCAATCGCGGCACTTTTGTCGCCTTTCTCGGTGACTGGTCACTGACCAAATCCCAGTATCATGATCGGTATGGGTCAGAAGGACTCGTACGTTGGTGATGAGGCTCAGTCCAAGCGTGGTATCCTCACTCTGCGATACCCTATCGAGCACGGTGTTGTTACCAACTGGGACGATATGGAGAAGATCTGGCACCACACCTTCTACAACGAGCTGCGTGTCGCCCCCGAGGAGCACCCCGTCCTGCTCACCGAGGCTCCCATCAACCCCAAGTCCAACCGTGAGAAGATGACCCAGATTGTCTTCGAGACCTTCAACGCCCCCGCTTTCTACGTCTCTATCCAGGCCGTTCTGTCCCTGTACGCCTCCGGTCGTACCACCGGTATCGTTCTGGACTCTGGTGATGGTGTCACTCACGTTGTCCCCATCTACGAGGGTTTCGCCCTTCCCCACGCCATTGCCCGTGTCGACATGGCTGGTCGTGATCTTACCGACTACCTCATGAAGATTCTTGCTGAGCGCGGTTACACCTTCTCCACCACTGCCGAGCGAGAAATCGTCCGTGATATCAAGGAGAAGCTCTGCTACGTCGCCCTTGACTTCGAGCAGGAGATCCAGACCGCTGCCCAGAGCTCCAGCTTGGAGAAGTCCTACGAGCTTCCTGACGGTCAGGTCATCACCATCGGCAACGAGCGATTCCGTGCTCCTGAGGCTCTCTTCCAGCCTTCTGTCCTGGGTCTTGAGAGCGGTGGTATCCACGTCACCACTTTCAACTCCATCATGAAGTGTGATGTCGATGTCCGAAAGGATCTCTACGGAAACATTGTCATGGTAAGTAACGTAAGTCGAAAAGACACGAATTATTCTAACATCTGTTTAGTCTGGTGGTACCACCATGTACCCCGGTCTCTCCGACCGTATGCAGAAGGAGATCACTGCTCTTGCTCCTTCTTCCATGAAGGTCAAGATCATTGCTCCTCCCGAGCGAAAGTACTCCGTCTGGATCGGTGGTTCCATTCTCGCTTCCCTGTCCACCTTCCAGCAAATGTGGATCTCCAAGCAGGAGTACGACGAGAGCGGTCCCTCAATCGTTCACCGCAAGTGCTTCTAAGGTGTGTTTGGTTTGATCATCAACATCTGAACCAGCTTACTGACTTTTTTAAGCTACCCGATCGACAAATTAAATCCTCCCACTCGCGTAACGACAAGATCATGGAGGTGGCGACAGACGCTAAGCCTTGGGTGGTTGGCCAGCGTCAAGGTCGAGCCTCGTATTTACCAAAAGTTTTTGACATGGTCGAAAGAGTGGGCGTTGCGCTTGTTACGAAGAGATGTGATGGCCCCTTTCTTGTAGTTCGCGTATAATGCGTGCCTAGGGGTAGAAGCCGAGGTTGACATACAAATACTTTTTTACTTTCCGCTTAGAATTGTTGAAATCAAATGAGGTGATGACAAGTGCCGTTTGCTCCTTTGCTACGTACGTCAAGTTGGTCTACTTAATTGAAGCCGTAATTAAGTCACGAAAGGTACTCTTAAAGGTCTATCAGGTTAGTTTGCTTGGGGTATCAGGTAGCTGAGTAGCTTCAGAACACTCTGCTTCGCGGGTCGCTGAACCCTTTTCTGTAGATGAGTCAGGGCCCGCCTCTGGCACGGCTTCAGCTTCGGCTTCAGCTGCAGCATTTGCCTTCTCTTCCTCGAGTTTCTTGTATTTTCTGCGACTTTTCTTGGAAGCACTTGCGGCTTTCTTTTCCTTTACACGCCCGACAATGGCCGACCGACTCTGGTCACCGTTTTGTAGCTCATCGATACGCTGGGCAAGCAGCTCGCGGGCATGTTTTCGATTCTGGTCTCTTGAACGGGTTGCCTGCGACTTGACGACTATCCCGGTAGGTACGTGCTTTAGCTGGACCGCAGAGTTGGTTTTGTTCTATATTGTAGCGAACATCATGTAAGTTATACTGGTAATAATCAAGGAGTGGTCTACATAGAATCATGGAACGTACAATCTTTTGACCGCCCGGACCACTGCCTTTAACATATGATTCTTCGATCTCGGACTCGGGTGGAGGTTTCGGCCTGGGTGGGAGAGCCTTTGCTAGATGGATGGATGTACTGGAAAATGTGCGTATTGGTGGGGCGAAAGGCGAACGAGGTGAACTCAAACGGAAGGATCGGAAGAGTCTGTGAATGTTCATTGCTTCTCCGGTGGATGTGTATGTTCAAGTAGAACAACGAAAAACAACAGGCTGAGTACAGACGAGCTGAAGTCGTAATTGAGTCAAGTTGATGCTTATTCGTTGTATACAAGGCTGTACTGAATTGCATGTGCCACGAGCAAGCCACAGCCGCCGCCACAAGCTCAGTCCTTCTACTCTTGTCAGCACAGGGACTCATGTCTAGGTAGGCCAGTAAATTGGGCACCCGCACCCCCCTGGAAGATCAAGCTTCAATAGGTACTTGCAAACCTTGGTGTTAGCCCGCAAAGACTCTGGTACCTAATTTTCGGGAGCGCCGGTACGATAAAGGTACCACCAGATAAAGGAGGGATTCCTTATCCTTATCCTCTATTCTCCGTTGTTTCAACCTTTCTCCTGTATCCATCGCTTTTGAGCCATCAATTATTGCAAACAACCACTTTACGACGACGAACGCGGAGATTTCACATTATTAATACGACTCGGCTTTATAAATTCGATACAATGGCTGTTTTTGGATCGTTCCGCAAGTGGCTTGCCCTCAAGCAGTACCAGCTCGAGGTTACTTTCAGTGTCTACATGTTTACACCATGGGAGAAGTTCTTCTTCAGTACGAACCCCCTTCCGCTTCTCAACTTCAACTTTTATTTTCAGGGGAACTGACTGACCACCTTAGGCTCTATCGTCTTTCTTCTCTTCAGCCTGACCTTTATCGCCGCTTGTCTCTACCTCCCCCACCACATCTCATTCCTCGTCGGTCGCGCATGGTACTACATGAACGGAGAGCAAATCGACGTCGCCGAGGTGGTGCAAGAGGCAGTCAAGGATATATCCGCCAGTGCGCTATCTGGTGCAACGGCAAGCGTGGTAGATGTTACCAAGGAGACCGTCGAAATTGTTAAGGAGCTATAAAATTCGAACGGCGATTGTCTCCTGACATACCAGCAACACATCGAAATGCGTCGGCAGCGCGAATTGTCAGTCGCAAAACGAGATTCTGGTCAATTGAGGGTTTCAACTCGACCTCAAACCTCAACCTGGAGAACCGCGAGATTTGGCTCGGGGGTTCATCTGGCATCACGATATCATGGATACGGATATAGAACACTTTGGCCAATAGATGGCTGTAATGATAATAATACACTTAACTTGGTAAATTGACGGTCAAATTTTGCGATCAAGGACTGTTAGATGGAGTAGGGACGCAAGCTCAGAAGTTGGTAGCAGAACAAGCATGCTCATGTGAACGTCAATCATAACTTTTATTACTACGAGTCTGCAGGCACTTGACAATATGCTTGGCTAAAGGCATACACTCGGAGTGAACTGTCTTCTCCTGCAACAGCCACCTCGTATGGCCTGTCAGCGCCGTCTCTCGTAACAGGACGCCAGGCAAGTTGATGCACAGCCTTGGGTAAACAATAACTGAAGAACAAGTTAGCAAAAATATCGCATTGCCTCGTTTTACATGGAGAGGCACTTACTCTTCACAGGCGGGTTTCTCAACAACATCAGTTCCGTCCTCCTTGATTAGGGACAGACTAAGTCGTCCGAGTTCCGTGCCAACAGCCAGGACAAACCTTCCGTCAACAACTTGGGGGATAAAATCAACAGAGGTAACAGGTGAAACAGAGGCAATAGAAGCTGTCTGCGTGAACTGCAGCTTTCCTTCTTCGTTGGGCTTGGCCGCCCAGATGCGAACTTGCTTATCACGACCAGCGGTCGCAAACACAGGAGCTGAAGATGGAGCAGGCGCCCAGGCTGCATCAAGAACCATACGTGTGTGACCCTTGGGGTTGACCTGGAGGAGTTTATACGCAGCATCTTCCTCGGGTGCGCGTTCAAACACGGCCCATTGACGATCGCGACCGACGCTTAGGAGGAATTGGTCGTCAAGAGAGAATCGCAGGCGAGTGGCTGTAAGAGAGTGTGCGGTCAGGGGCGGTCGGATCTCAGTCCAGCGGGTTGTCTCGAAAAGACGGATGACGGCATGGTTAGTCGAGCTAGCTTTGCATGCACTAGCGACAAGAGTTCCGTCATGGCTAGCTGCTAGACAGGAGATTTCATAACCATGACCATAAAGCTTCTCGGTCTCTGGCCACAAGGTGTGTCGCGAGAGCGTCTCCTCGAAAGGAGGATGGTCGATTTCCAAGTGGGACTTCTTCACGATTGAGGCGGGGTCCATGGCTTCACGGTCCCGGTCATCGATGGGCTGAATCTCCTGATCATCCTCCACGGTGTCGATGGCTTTGTTGGATAGACCCAGGACAGGCATGTTGGCAGCATCTGGCATGTTCTCAACGTCCATGCCACTACCAATACCCGCAAGGCGGTTGAGCATTGAGGCCACAGCCTTGGGCTCACTGAAGACCCGCATGAGCTTCTCGTCAGCCCCTGAGACGAACTGAGAAGCTCCTACAGAGTCGATACAGTTGAGGTCGTAGCCGTGGATCTGAGGTCGGGACATTTCGTGCCATGTCTCGTTTCCTGGTCTGTTCCAGCGTGTGTGGAGTCGTGTAGTTTGATCTGAACTCGTTGACAGAAGATACTCTCCATTCTTGGCCCAAGTAACACCTGTAACTGCTCTGGTGTGCCCTGAGATGGCTACGCAAGGCCGCCAAAAGTCCTCGGAAGGGATATACTCCCATCGTCTCCAGCTACCAGTGCGGCCAAGACAGGCTACCGACTTGCCGTCATGGGACCACAGTCCTGTCCAGAACCCACCCGTACTTCCTGTTGCTGTCGTAGCGCCCTTCTCTCTACTAATCTCTCCCAGTCTCGCCATGCTAATCCAGATACCAGAGCTTGGATCAGCTTCCCAGATAGCGAGCGAGTTGTCCGCCGAGGTGGACAGAAGCTGCAGCTTTCCGTCGTCTTGTCTTTGCCAACGTGCGCTGTAGATCCAGTCCTCGTGGCCCAGAAGAAGAGCTTCGAAAGTGACGGAGAAGTCCTTGCCAGCCGACTTGAGGCGATGAGCCTTGTTCGAGGGAGATTTGCCAGGCAAGTAGGCGTCGCTTGAAGGATCCGAGCCGCTTGCCGCAGCCGCAGGTAGCTCTTTGCCCTGGTGGAATCTCCAGATACGGACATACTTGTCTTGACTTGCTGAGGCGAGGAGCAGGTCGCTGTCAGGGGCAGTTGTCTCCTTGGCGAAACTCAAGCTTCGAATCCATCCTTCGTGTCCCGTCAACGTCGCTTGCACCTCGAATTGGATCTTTTCGGATTTGGCCTCCGCGGTATGTATTTGGATAATATCCCTTGTACCAGCAGATGCTAGCACCAAGACATCATCCGCGTCTCCGGCGTAGCCAAGCGATAGGCACATGGGAAAGTACTTTGGTGTCGTCTTGACACTTTGGAGAAGCGAAAACTCGTCGTTCTCAAAGCTCCATATTTTGATAGAAGCATCAGCCCCTCCAGTTGCGAGAATCCATTTCTGAGTACCCTTGATCCTTAGAGCGGCGATGCAATTGATGGCAGCAGTGTGTTCGGTTGATGTATGGATAGGTTTGAACTCTTCGCTGTCTCGCTGAGCTTTCCAGACAATCAACGTCTTGTCATCAGATCCCGAAACGAGATAAGAGTTCTCGTCTTGGTCTTCTTCAGGGAGGAAAGCCAAGGCCTTGACAGTGCTCTTGTGGCCGTTGAGCAACTTGCTAACTCCCTTGGGCGGATCCAACTTGAGCATAGATATCAGTATGGTTTGACCTAGGAGAACCGCAATGACCATGAAAAACAGGGTATATTGACTTTAAAGCAACAAGGTGGCTCAAATACTAACCAAAGGTCGCCATAAAGCAACATTGATATCAGCTCCAAAGGCCAAAATACCACATCGACTCCAATCCGCAACAGCCGTCTGTCGGTTGGCCCCGGAAGCGAGATACTCGACAGATACGGGTTTCGAGCCCATTTCTATCTTGTTTACTTTGTCGTTCTCTTATTTACTTGGTGTCGTTATTTTTGGAGGGGCCTTGGGATGAGTCTGAAAAGTGTGTGGTTCCTGAATTCTGATTGGCTGTAGAGACGTCGTACTGAGATTTTCTGGGGAGGGATTCTGCTTATGTCATCTGTTTAAACGCTTGCGGGTGGCTTCGAAACATCACACACCAAGAAAAGCAAATAATATCAAGTTTGACTTGCTCTTTTTTGCCATTGAGATCGGATTTTTATCATAATAATTTCTTTATTTCTTTGTTAGTTGGTGTTTTTCCCCTTCATCGGAAGAAGTAACCAAATTCTTCAGTACATTCCACTAGGTCTCGTGGACAACCTTCAACTCGGACTGATACCTCGGGATCTCCTTCTCCCCCACCACAGCAAAAGCAAATATCACAGGGACTTCGGAGATCAGTTGACAGCTGAAAGGAAAGGAAAGGAAAGGAAAGGAAAGCAAAGGAAGAGCAACAAAGTAGCATCAAGATCACGTCCTTGGATCGTCACCTCGCTTCCATTCTCTTTCCATTTCGCCATGGCCGAATCGGCATCTTCCCCCAGGCTCAACATCGACGTGGAGTTCTCGTAAGTTCGTTTCACCAACATCCTCATCTCGTGTGATTTATATGATCTATCAACTCTCACTCCCAGCCTCGACTCAGTCTCGGGCGTCAAATCGAGCCCACGCCCTCCTGCAGTTACCAAATTTTTCCTTGAGTGTCCCACTAGCCTGAACCAAGCCCTGTCCCTGAGTTCCCCTTGGACAAGTCTCGTCTCTGTCCTCTCTTTGGTCCCTTCGCTCTGGTCCCTCCTTCTTTAGTTCAAGTTCCTTGGAGCTAACATCATGGCACTGGCAGTGGCGGACTGGAAATGCTCTTTTCCAACAAAAGACAGCACACTCTGTCAATTCCCGCGGCAGACCAAGACGGGAAACCCGCCGACATTGCGTATTTGATAGACCACCTATGTCAGAACGTCATGGACGATTCTCGCAAGGACCTCTTCGTTCTAGACAACCATCTGTATGTCTTGGCCACTGTTTCTCTTCTTGTCTTCTGCCTCTCTTTACCTCCGACTCGCTATGCACACTCCCCCTGACTCGTTGCCAATACACAGCCACGTCGGCTCAAAGCATTTTTATATCAACTCCTGCTTGGATTTCATGGATCTTGTAGCTGACAGAAGTGGCAAACAGTCGACCGGGCATCCTGGTTCTCATCAACGACGCCGACTGGGAGCTCGAAGGCGAGGAGGCCTACGAGATCCAGAGCGGTGACAACATCTTGTTTGTCTCGACTCTGCACGGAGGTTAGGATGCTTTAAACTACTGTAATCAACTCTCTTTGTGGCCTCCGCGGAACAGTTGGTGCAGTACCGGCTCCACGGGTATTGAAGAATTTCTACATACATACACATATAGGGACGCATACATACATACGTGTGTGTGCGTGTGTGCAGCCAAACAGCACGGCTCCCTTGCATCAAGTTGTTGGGATATGGATGCGGATGTGGACTTGAACATAGACAAGGACATGGACATGGTAGGCATCGAGTGCATACACAGCCAAGCCTACATCAAAAATGTCTCGGGTTCACTTCAAGTTTCGACAAGGCAGGACGGGATGGGTCTGATACGCGGATACTAGTGACTGTCTCCTTTGGGTGTCTGTGTCTGTGTCTTAACTCATTTGTCTCTCGCCTCGCCTTGTCCGTTTCGCCACCCAGATGAAACGGACTTTCTCCTGAGGGCAGTCATCCAGTACCGTACGAGACAGGCTCGCTTGTGTGCGCTCCCCCGCCTCAACCAGCCTTGCAACGGTTGCTTTGAACCAACGCCCTCGTCTCTAGTCTAGGCGCGCATCGATCTCTATTCCCAGCGAAACTTCATCTTGCATCTGAAGCACATACACATACAAGGAACATGCATTCTTGTGCGTGCACGCAAACCCTTTCAACGGCTTTGTGGATGCAAAGAGATAAGAAAAAGGAACCTGACTGTTGGAGGCTTGCATGCCTCGCATCTGCAGCTTTCAAGATTTGGAAAGCCTTGTTTCTTGAATTTCCCTCCGAAGGGTGAAGCAGTTTAACACACGATGACCATGACGGGCCGGGCCATTGCAACGTTGTTTACGGCGGTGAAGGCCTCCCACATTGGTTCCCGAAGTAGAGACTTGTAAATGAGGCTTGATGCATAGACATATGCACAGAGGAGATCCGTTTGAGTGTGTGTGCATTTGACTCTTCAGCAGCTGTCCATTCAGGGGAGAATGAGAGAAGAGGGCAGAGTACAGTAGGTACGAGAGAGGGGGGCGGTGAATATTGGGGGA
>JABFFG010000274.1:0-49389 GCA_013623685.1 Fusarium transvaalense
GTAATATACTTAGGAATGAAAGTACTGGGCGTTCTCAGTCGATATATGATTGGATACTGAAATGGAAGTGCAGGAAAGACCACACCCGGAGCATCAAGGAGATAATTATCTCAGCTATAGACTTATGCAGTGGGATTTCTTATTCATATAGATACAACCTGTGAGGGGTTGAGCTCTTCGCGATACAACAATTCATAGACCTTGCTGAGGATAACGAAGCTTAAGAAGAGGGGAGAAGTGAAGATATAAGGTAGATGTCATTATTAGGTAGGACCTTATTGCAACCCCGGCGGTTATATTATACATACCATCACCCCATCTCTTAAAACGGTGCATCTTCGCACTGAGTTGGGCATCGAGTCAGTGTGAGTCGCGGCCAGCTGTTCTGTACGAGTTGATCCTCTGCACTGCTTCCATTCAGATACTGAAGAGGCTTACGAGGCCTATTGCCATCCCAACTGGTTCCATAATACGTCCAAGTTGTCAATCACCTACTTATTGCAGGTTCAGAGAAGTTAATTTTACATGTCAAGCGTTGATTTCTGTATTCCCGTGCTTACAGCGGGGTATCCGGCGCATGCCTCACAAGGCTAATCAGTCCACTCTCGATGCAACGCTAACATATGGAAGAATGACCAACGGAATGGTGGACCTCATGCATTCTCGTCGTGTAGATTAATAGATCGGTTCATGATATCTCTTTAAGATGTCAGGCGCCCCGCAATGCGCCTCAATGTATTCTCGAATTATTGAGCATCATCCGAGCCTTGTATAAGTAATTCGTAAAAAAAGAGCTCTATTCTAAGAAGTCTATACGTCTATCGCTGATCTATGTCATTAAATCTAAACCGTTGTTTTTCCCATCCTAGCAACTAAAGGTGAGTGGCATCCTCCTTGATCTTGGCCATCATTCGCTGACCAATCTCACCATCAACCTTGCTAAACATAGTAACAACAGCCTCCCTCAAAGGCGCAGGTGTACCAGCCAAGCTGCCAACAACATTACCAACGAATTTCTCCTTCTCAGCATTGTCAAATACTCTCCTCCACAAATCCCGAGGTTGAACAAAGTCCTCATCATCGACAGGGATCTCATTCAAACCGAGAAGTGCATTGGCAGCGATGCGTTCGTGATGTGTGACCTGAGTGATGGATTGAGTGGTGACGCCAGGGCTGAGAGTGCTTCGCACGTAGTTGGGGTCACCGCCGTAGTTCTTGGTAGTGGTTATACCGTCGCGGACGTAGGGAGCGTAGACAGCGGCAATGGGACGGTTTGAAGGGAGTTGAAAGTAGTTGGAACCCAGGCGGTATCGCTGAGCGTCGGGGTAAGCGAACATGCGAGCTTGCAGCACTGGATATTGTTAATATGTAGATAAATGGCCATGGTAAGGATTACAAACTTGGATCGGGCGTCATGGTGATACCAGGGACAAGGTTGGAGGGCGAGAAGGCAGCTTGCTCAATCTCGGCAAAGTAGTTGTCAGGCTATTATATATCAGTACTCAACTTATGTTCACGTCCCAGCTTGGATACTCACGTTCTTGGTCAAGGTCATTTTTCCAACCTCGATCAAAGGAAACTCCTTATGAGACCAAACCTTGGTAATGTCGAACAAAGCACGACCAAAAGTCTCAGCTCGCTCAGGTTCCATGACCTGAACATACAACTTCCAGACAGGATACTCGCCACGGGCAATAGCATCCCAGAGATCCTCAGTATGGTAATCAGCGTTAGCACCAGCCAACTTCTCAGCTTCCTCTGCGTTTGCAAAGCTGGTGTGGCCAGTCTCGGGACGGAAGTGGAATTTGCAGTACCGGGGTCGGCCAGAGCTGTCAATGAGCTTGAAGGTGTGAACACCGAAGCCAGTTACGCGACGGATGGAGTCTGGGAGACCGCGTCTACCAAACAGATGCATCAAGGTGTGAACACTCTCGGGTTGGTTGACGTGAAAGTCCCAGAACTGAAATGCATTAGAACAAGGTGACTTTATGAGTGTTGGCGGCTTACCATGGTGGCATCAGGTCGGTTAGTGGCGGGATGTCTCTTGTGGCTTCGGTTCAGCGAAGGGAATCGCATAGGATCACGAATGAAAAAGACAGGCTAAACAAGTTAATACTTGGAGCATCATTGATCAAAAGACAACTTACGACGTGGTTCCCGACAATATCGTAGTTTCCTTCCTCAGTGAAGAACTTGACAGAGAAACCACGGACATCGCGAACAGTATCAGCGCTGCCCTTCTCACCGCCAGTGGTGCTGAGACGGAAGAGAACCTGGGTCTTCTTGCCAGCGGTGTCGAGGAACTTGGCGCAGGTCAATTGAGCAATTTCAGGGTTTGTGACCTCGAATTCACCCCAGGCACCGGCAGCCTTGGCGTGGACGACTCTACAGGATGGTTGTTAGTCAGATTACTCATTGCTTGGTAAGTCGTGAGTAATTGATTGTCTGACGTACCGTTCAGGAATGCGCTCTCGGCTGAAATGGGCGAGAGTCTCGAGAAGAAGAGTATCACCAAGCGTTGTGAGACCACCGCCGCCGAAAAAGGGCAAGGTAGTGCTCACAGAGGGATCGCGAACAGGCTGGCCTAGGCAAGTTAGAATACGACAGTGGATACCTGACATGGAGACTTACCCTCGGCCAGAGTATATACAGGGTTAGACATTATGAAAGCTGGCAATTGAAAGAGACAAAGACAGATGAGAGTATCGATGACGAGAAAAAAACGTGGAATTCCCAGTCTTAAAATAAATTTTGCGCCTCAAATTACCGCAACTTCAATGCCGAGCGACCTCCAATAGATAAGAATGGATGGATGTACTTTTCTAATCTACAGTTTTGAAAGTGGACTCGGTATTCCCGGTAGATTGCTTTTTGCAGTTAGTGTATGCGTTGCCGAAGAGTGAATAAAACTGGACCCCGAGGCCAGCGAACTGGGTCCCGAGCACAGAAGTTCTAGACTATGCTGAAAGAGATACCGGAGCTGACTCGGCATTCTTGTCGGTTCCTGGCTATACGGCGGGAATTCGGTATTTGCTGCTTATTTGCGGTGACTGGCTTTTTTGAGGCTCGAGTTTTCGTATGGGGAATACGTCATCGCATCTATACCGACAGATCCGAATAGTTTCAGCATCAACGTTGCAACAGAAACGTCGGCATTTTGATGCCGCAAGACGCGTATGTCAAGAATCTTCATCTTTTACATAACGAATCTGCTCAGTGACGGCATCGCAATGGAGAATATAAATATCATGGCTTTTGAAGGATGTTGTCGTTTTCCAATCCATCAATCCCTCAGACTTCACTTACAAACAACTCACCTACAACAAGATCCTCTGCTCCCCTTGCTCTTCAGCATCAATTCGTCGATTTGAATCATCACCTCTTCACCTCTCTCACAACTCACACTCAACAAAAATGGCCTTCGTCGCAAATGGAAATGAATACGACTTCATCATCGTCGGTGGCGGCACTGCGGGCAACACCGTAGCCGGCCGTCTCGCTGAAAATCCTCACGTCCGCATCCTTATCATCGAAGCCGGCATTCCCAACCCGCAACAAATCCCCGAAATCACTACTCCCTCCAAAGCCTTCAACCTCCGCGGTAGCAAGCACGACTGGGCCTACAAGTCTACCATGATCAAGCGCGATGACTACGAGCGCATTGAAAAGCCCAATACCCGCGGAAAGGTCCTCGGTGGTTCGTCCTGTGCCAACTACTTCACCTGGATCCCTGGTTCGAAGCCTACTTTTGACGATTGGGAGGCTTTCGGTGGATCTGACTGGAATTGGGATGGCTGCGTGGAGTATCTTCGCAAGTGTGCTACGTATCACGATGAGGAGAAACTTTATCCTTCTGAGCTGAAGAAGATTGGTACCGGGGGCCCTATTCAGATTGCGCATGCTGATCTTGTTCCTGAGATGCAGCCTTGGCGAGATGCTTTGACTGAGGCTTGGGTTTCCAAGGGCGAGGTTCTCACGGAGAATATTTACGATGGTGAGATGAGAGGTCTTACGCATTGTGTTGATACTATCCATGGGGGTCAGCGACAGGGAAGTTTTTTGTATCTCAAGAACAAGCCCAATGTCAATATCCTCTACGGCGTTCAGTCCAAGGAGTTGATCATTGATCCTCGCACCAACACTTGTCTTGGTGTCATTGTCATCAACCCTGCCACCAAGGGTGAACTCAGTGTCTTTGCCAGCAAGGAGGTCATCCTGTCTCAGGGTGTTTTTGAGACCCCCAAGCTTCTCATGCTCTCTGGTATCGGTCCTTCTGAGGAACTCCAGAAGAATGGTATTAACGTCAAGCTTGACTCTCCTCACGTTGGCCAGCATCTTCTTGATCACCCTATCGTTCCTTTCGTTCTTCAAGTCAAGGATGGTTTCGGTATGGAGGACTACATCCTTCGAGATGGTGTTGCCAATAGCGCTGCTATTGATCAGTATAAGCGTGACAAGACTGGCCCTATCAGCTCCGGTCTTCTCGAACTTGTTGGATTCCCGCGTATTGACGAGCGCCTCGAACAGCACCAGTCCTACCGAGAAGCCAAGGCTGCAAACGGTGGTCTCGATCCCTTCGGTCCCAAGGGCCAACCCCACTTCGAGCTTGACTTTGTCGGCATGTTTAGCACTGCCTTCCAATGGCACTACCCTGTTCCTGAGAAGGGTAACTACATGACCATCATTGTCGATCTCCTGCGCCCACTTTCTGAAGGTCAGGTCACTCTGAACAGCTGTGATCCTCTGATTCAGCCTAACATCAACCTTAACTTTTTTGGCAACGACCTTGATATCCTTGCTATGCGTGAAGGTGTTCGCTGGACATATGATGTTCTCACAACTGGCAAGGGTTTCAAGGATGTCGTCATTGGCGAGTATCCTTGGAGAATGCCCCTTGAGTCTGATGAGGAGATGAAGAGAGCTGTTCTCGACCGTAGCCAGACTGGTTTCCGTAAGTCAAACCTACAGTGTGGAAGACTATTTACTAATACGTATCTCAGACCCTTGCGGTACTGCACGACTCTCCAAGAACATCCAGCAGGGTGTAGTTGACTCTCGTCTTCGGGTTCATGGAGTCAAGAACCTTCGCATTGCTGATGCTTCCGTCATCCCTGTCATTCCCGACTGCCGCATTCAGAACTCTGTCTACATGATCGGAGAAAAGGTAAGATATCATTGGACTCTTTCTGATTGCATAACTGACTTGTTTCCTAGGGTGCCGACATGATCAAGGCTGACCATCCCGAACTCTTTGGCCAAGGCGCTACTATACGGGCCAACCCTTTCACTAGCCGCCTGTAAATGGGTACCAAAGCTTGGTGAGGTGGATCATCAATTATAATTGGCTTTTGTTCAGACATAGCATATAGAACATAACATATAGAATTGAGTAATTTTGCAATAGAAACTGTTAAATAATTTTTCCCGTTGCGCTCCATCCATATTGCCTGGTGCAGGGCTGCCGTCAGATCAGATTAACAATCAGATATATTAATCAATTCAATCGATTCAGATCAAATACGGTATTCTAACAGATCAATCAATTTCGACACAAGCATATATGCATCTGGTATATCTGATATCTGTAGAAAAGATGGTGACTACCCTAGAACCGTAGGATCATCCTTATGTTCCGCCCCGAAATAACCCTAACATAAATGTTCCGGTCCCGTAGAGTGGGGCACTTCCCCAAGAAGCAATGGTGGTGCTAGAGGACTGAGTCAAGCCGATTGGCTAGTTTTCAGCCCCAGGCCGCTCAGGGCTCGGCTGGAGAGCAATCTCAAGGTTAAGTTACCCCTTTTTCCTACCTCTTGCACCAGTACGACACAGCCTTAGCCAGAGAAGCCAACACATCCCTAAATGTTTGGGAGCATATCTTGGCTGATGGGTTTCAATCTGTTGAAGCCCCTGCTGATTGCAACATACAATGTCGGAGACTACTACAAAAGGCAGCCTTGCTAGTAGCCCTTCGTCATCGCCGCCACCACCCACGTCGTCTCGTCTCGGGTCCCGGTCTAAGGTCATCGCTAAGCAGTATGATGCAGATTTAGCTTTGGCCTGGACTGCCGATTCATCCATTGATGACCTTTGCAAACTCATTTGGGGCCAACGACATTTTGTTATTGCAAGCCTCTTAGACAAGAGGGAAAGTAGGGGCAGGCGAAGCTGGATTGGAAACCATGGCTGGTTCCTAGCAGAGTTGAGGAAAGACAATACGTCCAGTGGGGATATCTGGTGTTGCCGGCTCTGCGATGATAAGGGTACACCGCGATCTTTTAATGCTCAGTCGACATCATCGGCATCAGCTCATCTTTTCAAGTTCGTGGTACTATACTCTCCTCGGACGGTCGCCTCTGTTTGCAGCTTCTGTTGTTCTGAATCCGGATCTTGGCCTCCGGTGGCTGGAGACCAATTGGACTTCCCCAGAACAGCTACAATGGCTTCGGGTTGCAAAGGACGACATTAAAATCTATTTTGAGCGTTGGTATTCGAGAAATGACGATGATGTCTCTTAGAGTGCCTTCAACACACCCTTGTTGATGTCCCGACCTGAGCAAAGTAGGTTTGAGCAGTGGATAAAAAGCCGGCAACCTAAGCTCTCAGCAACAGGCAGTGAACTTAAACGGTATTACAGGTTCAAACCAGAACAGGTAGATAACCCCATTTGTTAGTAAATTGACTATAGCAATGCTTTCCTATATTTAAGTAGGTTTATACTAAATATTTTTACTATTTCAGCTATATTAACTGACTGCAAGAGGGCATTTAGTCTTATAAAGCTTACTGTTAGCTTATAGCAATATTCTCTATTTAGATTAAGTATTAAGTCAATTTAGCTATTAAAGAACTGAATTAGGGGAGGATATATTACTTTTAGAGACCTAAACTTAAGTAATTAGGCTAATTAAAATCTAATAGTAGGGTTATAGGGCTAAGGGAAGCTTTATATAAGTTATAATATATTAAATATTAATTAATTAATTCGATAGATTAGATTTAAATAATAAACTATCAGTTTGAATCAGATTTAGGTCCCAATCTGATTTAATTGATCTGACGGCAGCCCTATACTACCAGTCCGGCGCATACCACGCTTTTGGTAATAAGTACTGTCTACACTTCCGATACAGCCCCAGCCGTCTCCTAGCCTCGTCCTCAAAGGACCTCAGGTACCGGAAGTTTGCATTTTGTAAATAAGAAGCAACCAACTCACTGCCCAGGCCCTCCACGCGCTATAGTATCTCCAAACAAAGATGATCGAGACATGCACATTTCATGTGCAGTTTCAACGCTAACATGTCGTCAAGGGCACACCGCCCCTGCTCGTCAATCCTGGGTCGCCATTCGCCCGTCAGATATACCAACGTTTAAATAACATGTCCACGTCCTTCCCGTCCCTTCTCCTCGTGGCTGTAGAACTGTAGAGCATGCGTTTCCAGTCTCGCCTTGCTCATTCACGAAACAAGAGTATGTGGGAACAAACCTCTCTACCTCCGGTACGGGCCGTCCGCCCCTTTAGTACTCGTTCCCCTGTCAGAAACCTAACGACGCTCTCTCGCAGGCATAACGAACTATTCCAATCTAGCGATCCTCATCAAGATCGCTTTTGCTACGTGTTTTCTGTAGACCTCAGAAGTGCGGAAGAGGCTACAAGTCCACTCTCACTCCCAGCGGAACTCTACCTCATGAAAATTTCCCCCTTGGGACCTAAGGACTAAGCCGCTTTCACTATCGCGAGCAAATCGGCTTATAAAGCAGTATTTAAAAAGGTCTAGACTATAATAATATGTGGTTTAATAAGATATAATAGCAGTTAAATCCGATTTGTAAATAAAAGGTAATATAATGGAGTAATAAATAGTTTACAGAGTTTATAGACTTCTCAGTCCCCGTGACTATAATTGGCTGTTAAAGTCCGCCGTTTTTCCAACTCGCTCGTCAATCAGTCCAAATTGGGAAAAGGTAATCATTAGCTCTCATCTCCATTTCGTCTCTGCTATTTATATTCCCCTTCCGCACTCTTTATCAATTTCTTTTCTCCTTTTATTTATTAATCTGTCTTTCATTACTGTCTTGTCCTTCTTGGCCACTGGAACAATATGTCCACTAAAACAAGTTTGATCTTTATTCCCGGCGCTTGGCACAAACCATCGTGCTACGCCAAAGTAATGAAACAGTTACAAACCCGACACCATCTGAGATGCATTCCCATTACTCTTCCAACTACAATGGATAACCCAATGGCAACATTCAAAGACGACGTTGATGCCGCTCGTTCTGCTATCATGCAGGAAACAGAAAATGGCCGCGATGTGATTGTCGTTACGCATTCCTATGGAGGAACGGTTGGGAACAGTGCTGTGAAAGGCTTCTCTAGGCCCGCTGAGTCATCTGCATCAAGCCACAGTTCAGTAACAACGTCTACACCCAAAAAACAAATTTCAGAGACAGGACATGTTGTCGGTCTCATCCCCATTGCTACTGGATTTTCCTTCACTGGATTTACCTTTATGGACCACTTTTTCAATATCACTCCACCTTTCTTCCGCGTCAACAAGGAGACTGGGTTTGCAGATCTTACAGTTCGTCCTCAAAAGTTCTTCTATCACGATCTACCACCTGCCGAGGCAGATCATGCGACTTCTATGCTCAGCACGCAAAGCCTCAAAGCATTGTTTGAAGGTCGTGAGTATTCGTACTCGGGATGGCTGGATGCGCCTGTATGGTTCATTGGAACTGTTGAAGACCAGGGGTTGCCAGTTGTTGCGCAACGAACACAGATTGGGATGGCGAGGGCATTGGGAAGTCATGTGGTGTATAGTGAGCTGCAAACAAGTCACTCGCCATTTCTGAGCCAGCCAACGCAAGTTGTACACCTCGTACTCCAGGCCTTTCAGTCTTTCACTGGTACAAGAGCGGACGAAACACCCGAGACACTCGAAATGACAAACAAGCAATTCATTCCTATTGTGAGCCTTTATCAACCTACGACATGGGTTAGATACGGTCTGCCGCTGGTTGTTGGCAGTCTAATCGGTCGGACTATACTCTCCTATAGAAAGGTCAAGGGCTTATTGTCTTTGCAGTCTACAGAGACAAAAACCGATTAAAAGATCAAGACGTAGTGTAATAGTCTACATAAAAGAAATCTCCAATCAATCTGTTGTCGTTATCGCTCGTTCAACTCAATGATGCATGATCAATGACGGGTATATCTAATTTTTCTAGTCAAGTATGTTGAAGCCGGGACTGGAGCTTTTTCTACTATCTTCAGTAAAAGCCAGTAGACTTTTGAAATGAGTGATGTTCCCCCAGACTTGTATAATTATTCGACCTCCCTTTACTTTGTATCTCTTGTAATCCGGAATTTTACTAGGAGGTGAATACTTAGAGCTCTACCTCAAAAGCGCTGTCGTCTGCACAAGGAGAAGTGCGAAAGAGTTACACAAGAAATTAAGGGCACGAACTCCAAAGAATTGTCGGCATCACAAGACGCAGGATCAGGCTTCACCGAGGACTCCAATGTGCTTGGTGAGCACAAATTCACTCCAAAGTCGTTGACTAGATAACGTCAGTGAATAAGCCAATGCGCCAACATTCACATGGCTCTTGTAGTGAAGGCAAACATATGAATTGCTTTGCATTGAAAATAACACAAAGAAGTGGGTGATTTGATGCCGGCCAGTACCCTGAAAGACTTGTTGGTATTGCTCAATGACAGACAACAAGCGTTTTAGAGACGGACTTATTCACTCTTACAGAGCTCGAAACGATACTTGGTAGCTAACGACACAGATCCATTGTTGCTTGTTGTGGTGAGACCTCATTGTCGATATACAATCCATTTCCTTAAATATTGGGCAATTGTCGATAAATCTTTTAGATCTCCCTTTCCAATTATCAGCTTTTGAAAATACAAATTTCTTGACCCCCATCATACTTTGCGTTTAACGCAATCAACTTTGTGCTATCAGTACGCTACCCAAATTTGTACATCGAGAAATCAGAGTCCTCGGTTGCTCCATTGTCCTTTGGCATTTTCTATCTACCAGCCTTTACTAGCTAACAAGATCCGGGGTAAGACTCTCGCAATCATTATCCATACCGAACCTTCATACCCAAGCTCGCAACATGGATACGCGCGCCCAAGTCCAACAAGCGAAAGATGATTTCTTGGCGGCTCGCGACAAATGGAACGAGGCAAAGACTCGCCTTGCCTCACTGCAGGCGACCCTCGCCAAGAAAGTGACTCAGGCCGAGGCTGTTGCCGAAGGTCGGGTCAAGGTCAGCCTCGATGAGGCCCAAGAGATGATCGCCAAGATGGAGGAATTGAAAACACTCATCAACGAAACTAAGAAGGAAGTTTCTGAGCGTCGTGCTAAAATGGATGATGCTACTTCTCGTTTTGACGCCCTCGAAGGCGCTGAAATTCTACAGATGATGTCAGGATCGTAGGGATAGACCTAGTATCAATGAGGGGGAGTGCTTTTTCTATAGTCCTTGTTTCATAGCCTGTTTTAAGGTTATACGTCTTCTTCATATATAATGATGCACTACCCAATGGTATATAACCAGTGTCCTTCTTCAGGGTCCTTTGTTCTCTGCCGTCACAGGTAAGTCCGTATGTCTACGCCAGTCAGGTTTGAGAATGCGACCGACTCCAATCCATGATATGAAAGTCTCTCCGGCCAGTTTCGAGACCTTGTGGCTGTTGAAGACCTCAGGTAGAGGCCACAACTATAACAGACGTCTTGGCCATGAACATCTTGGCACCGGACACTTTCACTTCTTTCTGTAGTACGCCATCGCTCTGAATATTGTACCAGCCAGAGGTAAATCACGACTGTGCTTTACTTGGATGGAGCCCAATTACTGGGAAATTCCATATTTCAGACAACAGTATTTGCATTGTCAGTCATACAGCTATCATCTGTATAGACAGTAGGGCGCGGGATCTCGAACTTTATGCCAAGTTCTCACATGCCTTTCCACATTTGCCTTTCGTTGTGCGCCATCCCTAGCAAGCGTATACATACATCCTGGGAAGTGACAATACCATCGAGTTGAGCCATGCTGTTCCTTGGTATGACGATTGCAATCCTTTCTCAAAGCAAAGCTTGCCTTGTAATTCGCGACATGACATTTGAAAAGTTTGGTATGCGTCTTAAGATGAGTCCTTTTATTCGTATAAATATGAATACATGACCAAAGATGAGGGGTAGAGACATACGTGTATTTCTTTCTCGAGGGGAGAGTTGTGGAACACTCTGGGCATTGGAGGTCGTCGATAATCGCTGAGCTATATTGGCTGTTGTCATTTATTGGGTGGTCCTGGTCTTCAGGAGCATAATCTGGTCGTGAAAAGTCTTCATTATGTGCGCTCTGTCCAGCAGGCTGTGTACCACTCGAACATCCCCAATCAAATGGAGGTAAAGGCCCTTCATTCCCGGACAGAGTCCAGTAAGGGTTAATAAACTGGGGAGGGCGGGTTTCGTGATCGTGATAGTGGTGGTGATCTAGAAATGGTGACCTCTCTAGTTCTGACTGGAAATAGCCCTACCGAGGGTTGAGACTAATAATGTCCGAGGCTACTGAAACTAACGCAACGATTTGAAGAGCGATGAAAACGACCAGAGGAGATGATAAGGAGCGTCAAGAGTTGGCCAAGGTGGTGTTGGGAATGAGTGGTTGCGGAAGCACCGCCGGGGTCAACCGTGAAGGAGGAAAAGGGAAACTGTTGAAACCAAGTGATTCATGGAGGTTATATATGTCAAAAACAACGTGGAGAGACGACTGGAACGAATCATAAATATTGATTTCGTGATAGTTTCTATTGGTTGAATTCGTCAGCTAGGCCTCAAAATCTGCATGATGATAAATAGCGTGTAAGCCAGATCCAGCCAATCACACAACCCATAGATGTCTGCCGTAGTGGGATTCAAAAGGATGGATATATTGGACGACAGGCATATGTAAGAACGCATTTCCAATTCATATTACAATTTGAAATAAATTACAAACTCGTATTCTACAGTTCTCCCTCAGTGCCCCTAGCTAAGATGTCTTTGTTGTTCTGTTGCGATGGCATCAAGCCTTACCGCCCTCAGTATCTCTCCCATGAAGACAAGTTCAACACATTCATGTCATGGGCCTCGTTCCCTAAAGATTCCAACTCAAAGGGCGATGGACTCCATGACCTCAACCAGCTCAGACCATCCTTTGTAGTCCAGCTCGTTCAACAAGTAAACTTTGGCTCCCTTGAATCTGAGAGATACTTTATCCCAACCTATGCTGCCCCAGGCCAGTTTGTTGAAGTTACCGAGAACAATCTTATACAAGCCAACTTCAAGAAACTGAACACGTAGGTTTTCTCCCTCAATCTTGAGCCCTGCACTACTAACATCTAGGCAAGGTATAAGAACTACAAGTGCCAGAAGCATGACAAATTCTTTGAAGTTAACATCTACCAAAAGGATCCGGTCAATAAGCATCACTGGCGCGCTGATATCGCTCGCCCTGGAGGAGATATTGATCTTTGAAACGGGGAAGCCACATCAGGTTCCAATACTGAGTCGATATATTACCAACGTTGCGAACTCTTTGTGGACTTGGTTCTGCTATAAAAACTGATCGTTTCGTGGAAAATTGTCATCTACTTGGTTTTGGCGGAAACAATTAATCCAGAAGACAATAAAAGGAGTTAGCACGTGCTTCTTTGTGTCTCGGGAGACGTTGCGTCACGGAAGGCTTCCTCGGTACCCATCAGAGACGCGGCTACAAACAGTTCAGATCACAGACATATAGTAAACCTGTTAGTGAAGGCAGTTCCGAGATGGTCCGTGACTACCAGCAGTATGAAGCATGATCAGTGACCTTAAATCTGGTACCTTCGCAATGACAAGATAGACTCAACATGAACGTGTCTGCGGTGTTCGACACATGTGAGCATACGATATCTCATACGAAATGGCATCGCGATCTCGATACCTCAACACTAATAAGAGCCTGAGGCCCATAGATTGACTAAGACATCGACGAACAAGGTGCGATGGTAAGTACATCAAAGTTCGTGATGGCCGCTTTTGCCAGCCAATCTCTCAGTACAGAACTGCTCTAGACTTCCAGGGCGTTCCATGAGAGGAAGAAATCCCACCTGATAGAGAACCCTTCTCTCCTCGTCTGCAAGTACTTCATGCGCCGTCTCCTGCAGATTCATCGACAATGCTATGTACAAGAACTCACTAGCTCTCTCAGACCGAGGGTTCTTCCATTCGTCAGTCTTGTTGAAATCCTCAAACACTTCCTCTCTAAACAAAGCCGTCTCATGAAGCGCCTGTCTCGCCTCTTTCCATGTCTTTCCATTGGGGCGAATAGATTCAACAACAGGATAGAAGGGAGCTTTCGTAGGGTCTAGACCAAGAAGATCAAAGAGGGTAACTTGGCCTGAGCGTGAATTCTTCGAGCCAAGGCCAAGGAGGTGGAGAAAAAATGGCAGTCCCTCATGCATGAGGCAAAGTGTGTGGATGTCAAGGTCGAACTTGCTGATGTCTTCGCGCAGAGCGAAAACAGTTGTCATAGGTGACCATAGTCCCGAAAGGAGTGATGCACCACTAACGAGGATAGCGAGTATAGAATGCATGGTGAGGTAGAGTTGGCGAGAATCCCAGCAAAAGGTGTAAAAGTATAGGATGACTGTGGGAATGAAACCCATACCATCAGACGTTAATGATAGCAATTTATAGACATGGAGAGATTTGACAGCAGTTGAAGGATTCGTCTAATCTTTCCTATTTACTCAGTCTTGTGCATTGTATTTTATTCAAATGGTGCTCCGACAACGTATGATACTTAAAAACATACAAGCAGCAAGTTTTTGTTTCACCTTGAATAACGTGCCGTTTGCAACGTGTCCTACATACCTCCCCGCCCATCTTGTTGAAAGTTACCCCTTGAGGACAGATTCTTCAAATTGATGCCACCACGGGCAGACAATACTTATCGGTTCGCGTTGCCATTGATGTTATCTACAGCTGCCGATTAATACATTCCTCGTTGATGAATCATGATTCTAAAGCGGAGCTATCGTACTACAACGCAACGAAACACAGCACAAGAAGCAACACATGAGTGTGAAACATGTAGAGCATTCCGTTATTTCATGATGTTGGTTTGTTGGCTGTCCCACAATGAATGGAACTCCTTTACTGTGGATGATCAGCTGCATTCAATAAGATATGCACGTTCTTGCTGCGTAGGACGCAGTATATCTTAAAATAGTGTGCTATTCTTCCAACAAACAGCACGGTACTGTGGTCTAGTTGGTTATGACATCTCGTTAACACCGAGAAGGTCCCCGGTTCGAGCTCGGGCAGAACCTCATTTTTTGCTTTCTTTTTGGTTAGTTGTAACGCACTATTATTGTAATAGTAGAATACAGAAATGAGGACACACAATGACATTGTCGGTCCTGATGCACATTGAGAAATGCCGCTGGTGAACCGTCGTGTTTGGATTGACGTAACAATGTTGCTGTGGCTGGTTACTGTAATGTTGGACGACCTTCGTGTGAGGTTGGTGTATCCACTTCTGATTGAGCAGAAGAGGCACAAGACGTCAAACGTTGGCTTGACTATAGCGAGGCTTCGCATCGAATATGAGGTCTTATGTCGTAGGCTGTTTGGACCTTTCCTTTGCCCCCAGAATTCGGCAAAACATCCAAGGTCCGTGTGATGAGTGAGTCTGAGCGGGCTCGGCTTTGGTGCTGGATCTTCATTGCGCAGTTTCCACCAGTGCAACATCCAGAACTGGGTGACTGCTGTCGCCCTTAGCTTACTGCATGCTGTTTAGGTAGCTGTAGGAGCTCAGAGCCCTGTATGCATTCTCGTGAATGTGAGTGGCGGCGACAGTGGTGGAGAGAAATAACCAAGATCATAGCTAATTATGGCGTAGGACTGGTTCAGGCTACAGTAGAGATGTACATTTCGTATTAAGGAAGGGAGAGTTCGTTCGGGAGTACGATTAAAATATGGCATCGTGTCGAAAAATGATAACTGTTTTGTCAAGGATGTCCAACATACTATCCTCTCAGGCGGTAGTTCGACGTGGGAAAAAAGGAATGGCGTTGATGAATAGGCTCGTTATGATTCGAGATCCGCACAAATATTCATCTCGAAGAAAGGACGTAGGGGAATTTCAACAGATGATGAGTCCCATAGAGATGCAGAAGCAACAAGCTTTGCGAAGTTGAGCTTTTCAACAAGGTAGTTGTCCTTTCATCCTTCATTTATCTGGAGGGTGTCTTTTCGCAGATAAAAGAATATAGTAGCGTGCCTCACCTTTTCTTTCAACCTATGAATATTTATCTTGTTTGTTTATAGTCTCCCAAGAGAGAGCAAGGGTGGGCTCCCTGACACAAAGGGCAAGCTTTAGCGCCTCTGTCGATGAAGGGCGCTTTATGCTAACTATCACATCTCACATCAATCTTACTAGAAGCGTACTGATTCTTCCATTCTTTGGTTTGTCTGGGGCAATCTACGTAAAGAAATAACGCAGGGAAGGGTCAAAGAACCACGTTAAAAGTAGTTGTAGTTTGTGAAAGAGCCTTTGAAGCTCATCGTGATGCAGACTGGGCAACCCATTGCAGAAGTCTGATAAAAAGTCAAAAGCTCTAATCTTCTCGTCCGCGAAACAGCAAACTTTTTAATATATAATGCGATCGTACTCCCTGTATCGCTGCATTACTGGGTATCTATTTCTTGTAGATTTGAACAACAACCAGTTTCCAACAAGCTACAACCAATTCATTATACTAACAATGGCTGGCAAAGTTCGACAATATGCGGTAAGATTTATCTGCGCATCTGATTCTATGTCTAACTTCAATAGTACAATCCTTACGTCCCTCGATCTGGGGAAGTTGTTAGCAGCCATCATCAGTCTACAAGCAATCGAACCGCACCTAACAACACAAGACCAGACCATGATCTCAGTGGCGAGGGAGGGATTGAACTCGACGTATTGATTTCTCGACCAGCTGAGCATCCCGCCGCTTCCCACACTCTTCCGGCGCCTCAAGTCACTCACGGCAGCCTCCCTGGTGCTCTTGGGCACAATGCCAACACCATGAACACGATCTATCACCCCCGTGTGCCGGACATGCTCCAAACACGATCACGGCCTACGTTCATGTGGCATTTCCCCGATGGTCCTTGCAGCATCACGGTCTTTGTTGCAGTCTTTCAGATTGCTATTATCGCTTGGGCTGCGATTTCAAGCTGTTGACACTTGCTTCGAAATGAGGAGACGGCTACGACCCAGTCATGGTATGCAATTCCGCGTGCAATTATGGATCTCAACAGAAACACAGATATAGAAGGACAGTACACTGATTCCATGCTGTGGCTGGAGCTCGTATGGGAGGGGGTTGGTACGGAGACCCGAGAAATCTCACTGGTGGTGCATTCATGGCAATAGAGATGTCCTGGCGGTGGATTATATCATCAGGTAATTTACCTGTCGAAACAAGATCACGGAGAAATCATACTCGACTTTATTCGCTTTATAGACAAGGAAGCTGTCCATTTTGAAGAGAATGAGATTCAGATTGTATCTATTATGGCACAGTGAAGATTCCAAAGAGCGAATTCCCAATTTTTTCAAGTTGAGAATATTACAATCCAGCAATGTTTCACAACCTGCCTTTTCTTTTCTCCTAAATCTCACATAATAACCACGCCAGTCTGCTCGTGATGCGGATGAGTTCCAGTCATGACCAGACCGATCTATGACGGCAATAACCTATGGCAAGAAGAACATGTTTTAGATGCCATAGAATCTATAACTAAAGTCAGAATGGATGGTTGAATCCTATGGCGATGACATAGTAATATACGTATATATGTTCTTCAATATAACAACGAGCATCATACCATCTTAGTAATATCTTACCAGCAGTCGACATCTTGGTTTTTGGTTCATTGTATCCACATATTATCTGACTGAGAAAGTGGTCAGCAAAAACACACTAATCATCATCGATCGCGGGTCCTTTCCCCTCTCGATTCCAATGCGTCAACCACTAAGAAGTCACAGAAAAGCCCCATCAACTGCCGAAGACACATCCTCTGAGCGGGGAAAACTTGGCGTGGAGTTTTGTGTTGGTATATGAGGAGATAGTTCTCAACCTCGGTGATTCTTTTCTGTCTGTTACCTTCCCAGTTCCTCCGTGTTAATTCGTGGCTTGAATGACAATGGCGCAAAAGACTGATTATCAAAACATCTTCCACTGGGCAGAGACCCAGAAAGACGGATCTATTCCATCTTTCGCCACGCGAGACAATGATCCGTATGAATACCTTTCCGGGTTCAACAACCATCATGAATCCGAGGCTATTCCCGGGACAATCCCGCGGGGTCAAAATAACCCACGAGTTGTGAGGTTTGGTCTCTACGCGGAGCAAATGTCGGATTCTTTTGGAGCTTCCAGGCAAGCCAACAGAAATTCGTGGCTTTATCGCTCGAGACCCGCTGTGGCTCACCAAGGTTTTGTAAGTTTTACCAGGTCTGACCTGGCCGGTGATGATGCAAATGCTGATATCCGGATTTTAGACGGATATGCCCAAGGTTGAGGGCACAGAGAGCTGTTTCTTACCTATGAACCCTCAAGTCAGAATTTCTCCAACACAACTGGCATGGGTAAGTCATGATCTCCTTTACTCGTGAACCATTCTAACTTTGGAAGCTCCCCTTCGACATCAGCGAAGGGACAGACTTCGTCTCTGGCCTCCGTACAATCGCAGGCTCAGGTGATCCCACTCTCCGCGAAGGCCTTGCAACACACATCTTTTCCGCCACAAAGAGCATGGAAAAACGCGCCTTTGTCAACTCAGACGGCGACTTTTTGATCATCGCTCAACAGGGCGCTCTTGATATTCAGACCGAATTCGGAAACCTTTACGTTCAACCTGGTGAGATCTGCGTCATCCAGCGCGGTCAACGCTTCAAGGTCAATGTAGAAGGCCCGACAAGAGGATATATCCTCGAAGTCTGGGGCGCTCACTACGAACTCCCCGAGCTTGGACCTCTCGGATCTAACGGTCTTGCTAATGCGAGGGACTTTATGTATCCCAAGGCAAGTTACAACGTCACCCGCGACGACCCGTGGGAGATTGTGTATAAGCTTGGTGGTCGATTCTTCAAAAGTACTCAGAATCACTGCCCATTCGATGTAATCGCCTGGCACGGTAACTATGTACCTTACAAGTATGACTTGACCAAGTTTGTCAACGTTGGATCAATCTCTGTGGATCACATTGATCCCTCTATCTTTTGTGTTCTCACTGCGCGAGGCCGAGATGAGAACGCTCCTCTGGCTGATTTCCTCATCTTTTCACCGCGGTGGGATGTCGCGTCTCATACGTACCGTCCACCTTATTATCATCGCAATGCAGCTTCGGAGCTGATGGGTCTTATCTACGGAGAGTATGCTGGTCGATCAGATGATTTCCAGCCTGGAGGCATCTCGTTTGAATGTGGCTGGGTTCCTCACGGTGTCGCGTACGAAGTGAGTATCGCATTATTCCCATAACATTTATTTTCCATACTAATATTTCCAAAGGAATTCAAGGCTGCTTCAGCGCAACCTCCGCCTGAGATGCAGATCTCCAAGGGAGCTGTGGCTTTTATGTTTGAGAGCTGCAGACAATTCACAATTACTGATTGGGCATGGAACAGTGATAAGAAGCATGAGCATGAGCCCAAGATGTGGGATAACTTGGTTGACAACTTTTCTTCGCATTTGGATGAGGTCAATGAGATTATGGGTAAGAAATGAGTATGGCCTTTTAGCATAGTAAGCATCTAGCTCGATATAGTGCAGTGCATAATACGCAATGTTATTCCTCAGTTTGTTCTTCATAAGCAGCCCTACCCTGGATCTCACCTAACGGATTCCTCGGGTCCGTCGTATTGTCGTATTCGTATGTGGAGGAAATGAGTCCCCCCCGCATCTGCGTCTCTTACCCAATCATTGTTGATTTGTTTCACATACCGTATCCTCTCAATAAAACGCTAAGGGGCTAGAGGCACGGGTAACTCGCTTGCGTATCTGTTGACAGTTAGATCAATTGAATACGCCCAGTTTCAAGATCTCTTGTTCCATTTTATCATCTTTCAACTGTGGGCCGGACCAAACTGTTCCGTTGGTCTGAGAATGAGTCGATGCTGTAGCTGACGAGGCTGTGATTTATTAAACACACGATTTCGCAGTCGAAAAGCATTTCACAGCACTCTTTTTCACCTCATTCATCCATCATAACATCATAACATCATAACATCATACAGAATAGTCTTCGCAGCCAGAATGAAGGCTCTTGACTCTCCTCGCTACGAATTCGGTGGCCCGTGAGTTCCTCCATCCCATTACACCTCATCTCACCTTGCATTCTAACAAACTCAGTCTCGGAGCCACCGCCATCGTCTTTGGCCTCCCGATTCTCATGCAAGTCCTTTACCTAGGCTGTAATGATGTGTCGGGATGCCCCGCACCCGCTCTCCTTGATCCCAAATCATTGAGCTGGGCCAAGCTCAAGTCCCAAATTCCCTGGCCTGAAGAGGGTCTTGCTGGGTTCATGAGCTGGGAAGTCACTGGTTGGCTGTTTGCCTATTACTTCCTGAGTCTTGTACTTTATCGTATTTTACCTGCTCAGGTAGTTCTTGGTACAAAACTGCGCGAGTCAGGAAAGCCTCTTGAGTACCGCTTCAATTGTATGCAAACCACCTACCTAGACTGGAACTACACACTGATATCCTCACAGCTTTCTCTGCTACTGTTGTTCAACTGACAATCTGTGCCATCGGAACCTACATCCATGGTGCCGAGTTTCCTGTGTGGACATGGATTACCGACCACTATCTCCAACTCCTGACAACAAGCACAGTCCTCACCTACATCATCTCCGTCTGGGTTTATCTCCGCAGCTACTCCGTGAAGCCTGGAAACCCAGAACTCCGTGAACTCGCTGTAGGAGGTCATACCGGACGCATCATCTACGACTTCTTCATCGGTCGCGAACTCAACCCCCGCGTAACTCTCCCTTTCTTTGGCGAGATCGATGTCAAGGTGTGGTTAGAGATGAGACCCGGTCTTACTGGGTGGATCTTGCTTAATTGTTCATTCATTGCGAAACAGTATCGAACCTATGGCTACGTATCGGACAGTATCCTAGTCATTGCAGCGATCCAAGCCTACTACGTTCTTGAAGGCCAGTACTCCGAGGCTGGACTGCTGAGCATGATGGATATCACTACGGATGGACTGGGCTTCATGCTTACATGGGGTGACATTGTCTGGGTTCCATTCCTCTACTCAACCCAATGCCGCTATCTGTCCGTCTATCCTGTTCAACTAGGCCCCATCGGTGTTACAGCCATCGGTACCGTCTTTTGCATTGGTCTCTACATTTTCCGTTCTTCCAACAACCAGAAAGCCCTCTTCCGTAAAGATCCCAACAACCCAGCATTCGCCAACATGACTTATATCCAAACTAAGCGCGGAACAAAGCTTCTTACCGGCGGCTGGTGGGGAATGGCTCGTCACATCAACTATCTGGGAGATTGGATTCAGTCTCTTCCCTTCTGCTTACCTACCAAAGCGGCGGGCTATGTGATCCTCCCTGCCGGTACGGCTGTGGCTGGAGCAGAAGTCGTCAAGATGCTTGATGGAAGGTTGGTTACGCCAGGTGATGCTGCACCTTGGGGGATGCTGTTTACATACTTGTATTCTGCTTGGTTCGGATTCTTGCTAATTCACCGTGAGGGACGTGATGATCATGCTTGTTCGGAGAAGTACGGGAAGGATTGGGACGAGTATAAGAACAAGGTCCGCTGGAGAATCCTGCCTGGTGTATATTAAAGCTGTGGGAGCTGATATTGTGATTTGTGAATACTTTTGACGAGGGAAAGGCGGATAAAAGTCAGCCTATTTAGGTAAATCTTCTTTTTTAGGTGCCTCTTGTAACAAAAAAAAAAAAAAAAAGAAGGCGCTAAACCGGATCGATCAGACCAGGGTCTTATGGCTTGAAGCTTTCATTGAGCAGATAGGTTGGAATTCTGTACTATCTACGAAATAGCAATACGGACAGAGATAGAACCCTTTTTTGTTTGCAGGACAATCAAGTCATGATCATACGTGAGATCCTCAATAGTCGTCTCGTAAAGACGAGCACGGGGAATAACTCGGAAAGCCATAAGAGCCGCCATGATGTATACCTCACAGTAGGCAAGACTTGACGAATTGTTAACAAATACTCAGTGCTACAACGGAGGGGAAAACTTACTTCTCACCAATACAGGCACGACTGCCTTTTCCGAAGGAGATCAAGAACTTCTGCAACTTGTAGTTCGGCTTGCCGTTATCCAACCACCGCTCCGGTATAAATTCGTCAGGGTTGGGGAAAAGTTCCTCGTTCCAGTGATTGATCATAGAGGTCATGCCGATGGGGGTGCCTCTAGGGATGACCCACTCTGTGTTGCCGTCTTGGCTCCGGTAGACGAGGTCCTCTTCCCGGGCAATTCGAGCAGAACGATGCGATACACCGGGCATGACGCGCAGGGCTTCATGTATGACGGCCCAGAGATAGGGGCGTTGTTCGAGATCTGTCCACTTGAGGTTCTCTGAATCAATGCCATCAAGGTCGGTCATGAGACGCTTGTAAATCTCAGGCTTGTCAAGGAGGAAGTATGTGATTACAGTAAGAGTGGCCTGATTTTGCCGTTAGTGAGATGTCGCCAGAACAAAAAAGAAAACATCACTTACCGATGTAGTTTCAGTACCAGCAAGAAGAAAGTTGAATCCTTCACCAGACAGTCTATATAAAGACTTCTCCGATTCTGGCAGCGTCTTTGACTCAACAACTTGAGCAAATACCCTTCCACCATCCGGATTTTTCAGCGCCGCCTTGATGTACCCAGGAATAACTACGTTCATTTGTCGCATAACAGCCTTGATATCCTCGCCTAGATAATCCGATAGAAAGGGAAGAACCTGGGCCATCTTTCTCGCAAAGACATTGTGTCTCATCATATACGCGCTCTGGAAGAAGGACTTGACCCAGGTAGCCAGATTAGGCTCCCAGCCTTCCTGAGCGATGAAGCCCATGGACTCCCCAAAAGCATATTGAGAGATAATATCCGCCGTAAAACAGTTGAAAGCTTCCTTGACATCAAAGGGCTCACCACCAGAATATCGTAGCATCTTTTCCACAGTCATCTGCGCGAAATCCTGCACCTCACCCTCAAGCTTGAGCATTTGGGAACGTGAAAAATACTTGGACAGAGCTCCTTTTCGCATGCGATGGACTTCATGGCTGACTGTTGAGAACCCTGTTACCGAGACTGGGCCAGCGCCTCCAGTGTTGAGTTGATGTTGCCATTTGTCGCGAACACGACCTGGACCTGCGTAGATTTCGTCGGTGAAGTATGGGTCTGAGCAATGAAGTTCATCTGGGTTGATTCTGACAATCGGGCCTGCAATTGTCAATCAAGTACTTGTTGAAGTCGCCAGAGACTTAACTCACCATAGCGTTCGTGCATGTCGCGGATGACTTTCCCGTATCGTCCTACTCGCCACCAGTCATAGTAGGCCTCATAAAGATAACTGGCAGCAGCGATCTTAGGCCCAGGGAAGCGAGACAGGGGATGAAAAGGTGAGACATTGTACAAAGCGACAAGCACACGGTAGAAAAACCAGGCTCCTGCAAAAGTTATTACACTCTTGTAAGAGACAATAGCCTTGACGTCGGCGGTTTCCCAGACAGACTTGAGATCCATGATGGGTAAGAGTTCCAATAGAAAGCACTGAAACTAATAATTCAAGGCGACCAGGTAATCTTATAACGCCGAGGAAATGGATAAATCATCTTTAGCCGATCCAATTCTATGCCCTACAAACACTCTTCATGGCGTAACGTTGTTATCATAAGATCGGCTCTAAGTAGACGGTTTGAGAAATACATCCCGATGACCCCTGCGAACTTGTGGAGTAGAGGATACTTTTCTTCCCCGCTCATGAAGACTTTTCCCACTGGTACCATGGATCTGGGATGGCCGTTGAGAAAGCACAGATCTGGATTGGGCTCGAGGGTGTAGTTAGTGCTTATGGCCTCGGCTTCAACGTAGGGCAGTGTCTCGCCTAGACTTGAAGAGCCACAAAGGAATCGTTCAAGAGAATTCAAGATGGAAGCTTGATACTTCTGAATTGAAGCGAACTGCCCACATAACCTTTTCGTAGTATAGTCAGAATACCATGTCTTCTTACAGAAGATCACATTCCCAGAATCGAGGAATGGCTCATGTGAAGAAAAAAGAAGCTTTACCTAAAGCTGACTTTTAGTGCTAAGTTTGACACATAAGAAAAGTCTAATTTAGGTAATACCTCTTATACCTTGATAAAGGAAGTTCCCGTCTTTGTCCCTCAAGATTCACTATCTGAGCCACTATCTGAGTCCTCCGGCGTGGAAGGCTCAACGTGCTCGTCAAGTTTATGGTCAGGATCATGCATACGCTTGCGGCTTAGGAAACACTTGAAGCACAGAAAGAACCGCTCTGAACAATCGATACAGGCGTAAAGCGGCCTTGGCGTAAGCTTCTCAATATGACCCGTCAGCAACCAACCCAGTGTCTTGGAGTTTGTTACTTACCGCTCCGCAGTTATTACAACTATTAAAATTGTGGTGTCCTCCAGGCGATGCTTTATGGAATTCCGGATCCCAGATTTGTTTGGTTCCGTCCTCAAGGGTTCGTTTCTTCTGATCCTCGGATGGTTCCAGATACCAAAGGCCTTTGAGCTCAGCGTTTGCAAAGTTCGCCAGCTTCAGGGCGGACCATTTGCCATCGTAGCTTACCGCCCAGATATCCGCTCCGTAGTCTTCAACAAGTATTTTGATCTTGAGAGGTTCTGACCGAGTATTCTTGCAAGCCCACATGAGCGGTGTCCACCCGTCATCGTCACGGACATTGATATTGTGTCCCTGAGGAAGGAAGTCGATGAAGATGCCAACAAAATCCCAGCAGCACAGGCTCGCCGCAAAGTGTAGAGGTGTTCGGCCATAATTATCCGACGATAGCAAATCGGCTCCCGCTTTCATAAGAGATCCAAGGCATCTGTTGGATGCTGATGGAACTGCATAATGCACAGGTCGTAAGCCCTGATCGTCAGAAACATTGACATCAGCGCCGTGTTGGATGAGGTAGTGGACGAGCTTCTTGTCTGCGAGTTCTGCAGCGATGATAACAGGGTATGTTCCAGACTGGCTTCTCATATTGACATCAATTCCAACATCTTCGATCAGATATCGACAAATTGCATGACGGTAGTTGGGAAGCCAGAGTGTGCGAATAACCATACATAGCAGGGATTCTCCGTCTGGGTCAGGGCCTGGCTTAGTGGCATCTGCTCCCGCGTCGATGAGCAGTTTGAGCAATGGAAATATTTTATGTATTTCTTCGTAGGATAATGCAACCGCCATGTGCAGAAGACTGCCAAATGCAGGACCGTAGATATCTGCTCCAGCGCCTTGTTCTACCAACCGCTTGGCTTCTTCGAAATTTCCTTGTTTCACTGCTACTGCCAATGGTCTCAACCCAGTAGTATTATAACGTCTTACATTGTTAATCGATGGTTATCAAGACGTAGTGGTCCAAACAGGAGACATTCTGTACGTACTCTTCAGGCTCAGGATTACCTGGTCACCATTTAAAATTCGACGGGTGACGATCGACCGACAGGTCCTTAGTTGTTGCTATGTCCGGCGGATCCTCGAATATGAGATTCAGTTCAAGCTGGCGGATGTGGACGGGTATCTCTGGCTGATGTATAGGCTTCCTTGCTTGTGAGTTTGAAGCATAGGATTGCGACATACTGGCGTTTAATATATCTGTATCACACTCCGTCTAGTGTTTTATCGTTTCTAGGAGGTGAGAGAAAATGCAGACCTGAAGTTTAGGGTACCGAAAGTAAGTAGACTAAGAATGGGTCCAGGGTGACCTAAAGTGATTAAATTATTTTGATCTTTAGGCAAGTGAACCTGTGTTTTCTATAACCCCGAGGCGTATCAATGTCGCGGAAGGTGTGAGAAGAAAAGAAAAGTCTTTTTGCGCCTCAGCCTCTTTTAGTTGTGGATTACGTGAGATCTTCAACATAACGACCCGCTTTAGGCGCATCTGGTTCTCAAAAATGCCTCTGGCTAATTAGTCTTCCTCATGTCAGGACATTTGTATCGTTTCTCAGAAATTTGAAAGAACTTAAACCCATTGCCCGATGATTGGGCGGTTTTGGCCTCGCATGACTTGTAGTATTCTCTAGATTACGGCTATATACTAAGACAAGCAGCAGAGATGGATGTAATAGACCGCTAAGAATAACATTGGAGTAATAAAGTGATATACTAATATAAACTAACTCTATCAATAACTTTCCCCGTTATTACTTACCCTCTGTAACAAAACATCTCTATCACTATTCATCCCCTGCACCTTGACATACGCTCTCTTGGCCTTCGTCTCCATATCCTCAACAGTATCCGCACCTGCCAACACATCACCAACTTGGTACCCATGACGAAGAGTCGCCAGCGTACTGCTCTTCCATAATGGCGCTGCTTCTGATGACCTAGAGTTCACCAGTGTGATACAAAGGAAGACAGTGACTAAAAGAAGCATTGCCGCGTGAAGCGCGATCCACGGCCATCGGACATCATACACGACGGTTAACAATCCCACACTACCCAGTTCAGTCATGCTCCCATCTCGAAAACGGCTCATGTCCTGTCCAGACTTTTGTGGGCTTCTGGGTTCGTAATTCCGTCGCATCTCATTAGTCATGCTGATGGCCAGCGCCTCGAAGGTGCTTGTCATATTCGTCCTAGTCCAAGTCCAAATACCATTAAGTGCTGGTGGGTAGGCCTTGGTTGATAAATCTTGTTGTAGCCCTAGTGAGGCACCGTTAATACCGACAGCTCCTTTCCCAAGCTTCTTCTCCATCTCCCTCTTCATTCTGCTTCCTTCTGTATAGTCTTTCTTAAAGAGTTGTTGAAAGTGTGCACTGATTGCGAAGACTGACTCTGACCCTATGCTATACCACGGCTCTGTGTCGTTATTTGGAAATTTGAATTCAAGGTCTGAATAGCCCACAGTTGAGTATCGACTATTGAACTCCAGGCTGTCGACTTCATCGTCAGGTGGGATGTTTTCGGACAAATTATTCTCGTGCTCAGGAAAACGCTGCCAGGAGTCGGGGTCTCGAATGGCATCAGTAGCCTCTGTGATATTCTCGACAAGCTGGTTTCCCTCCACAGCCGAGTCTATAGTCTTTACGCAGTAATGAACTGCGCATTCCATAGCGTGTAAAGGAACATCTGGCCACTTGATTGGGTTGCTGTCCTCATCCCACGTGTTATATGGGGAGGTTATGTTGACCCAGTCAACATCAGGATATATAACACTCATTGACCAGATCAAAGAATCGATATCTTTCATCGAGTTGGTCTTGTTTGGGTTGCCCGTGCCAAATGATGTCATAACATACTTGTCATCGCTATCGATGACATAGGGCTTAACCTTATCACAGTTCGCGCCCACGCCACTGTAGGGCGGACATCCATCAATGTTGGCAATAAAATGACCATTAGGCAAGGAAAAGGCAGTGATTGGAAAGCTGCCGAATAGGGAGTGACCGAGTTTAACAAACGCGGCTCCGAAATCTTTGACACGCCTCAGATCGGAAGTGATATTGTTGCACTTGTGACAAACCCCAAGCGTGTTGAATTGATCCCATGTACAGTTTCCTGTTGGGCATTGCACGAGCGGCTCACGCGCCAATTCCAATGGTGATCGAGACAGCCCAGTCAAGATGGCAGATTCCATCGATAGTGGTATCTGGGTGTCGACGACGGTATAGTTAGATTTTGTCGAGTTCATGTCAGTGGCTTGTAATACTGTAGTTTTCCCCATGGAGTAAAATGGTGCCCGGGAGATAAGTGCAACATCACCAAGTTGTTCGGAACTGCGTCGCTCAAAAACGACGTTTTGTTGAAGCTGCACAATTTGTTGGGCAAAGGGATCTAGCCCAACCACCAACAAAGTCAACGCAGCACCGAATTGTAAGCTCAGTCTTATAGCAGCTACCATGTAAGCCTCAGTGCATAATATGGTTCGCTCTCGGAATACTCACGCTTTCTTTGTTCGTAAAAGAACTCTCAGACTTCCGAGCGGGCCTCGAGTCGCTGCGTCGATGCGGTCAAAGTCCATGAGTGGTCGCTCTCGGTCGGCAAATAGAAGCCATTTCCACTGCGCCATGCACTCAGCAAGTATGTACGCCAGGTTCGCTTTCGTGATCAGCGAGAGGATGGAAATGATAGTGTTTAGCGTGACGGTATTCCATATGAAGACTTTCTTTCCGTGAAAGACGCGCAGTAGAGCAATCATAACGGCGAGTGACACCAGAGAGCCTATAAGCGCCCAGTATTCCCATGTCCAGGCTCTCCATCTCTTGTTGGGAGTTGACTTGGGCATAGCCATCAAACTCAGTTGAGGTTAATAAGAAGTTGACAATGCAACAAACTATCCCCAAATTGGGGTCATAAGCATTGGTAAATATAGTCCCGCATCCATTATTACTAAAGGTTCGCTGCGCCTTGAGATACTTTTCCCTCTTTAGGGTCAACCCTGATTGGTTCAGTTGCTAGTAAGAAGCTGACACCTACTCAGGTGTTCGGACAAAATAGTCCTTAACTTCGCTGGCAGGATTAATTTATCTTATGTCGTGCTGACACACAGCCACTAATAGAATCCTTCATAGCTGTAACAGGACTACTGATTGGGTGCAACATCCTTGCCATCTTATATCTTTGACTGTCAGAAGACATGTTAGTCTCTTGCGCCCCTTGTGAGGGTCTATAGCCACCTCGAAGGAAACATAAGCCGAGTCCTCCTTTGCTTGTGTAACCCAGCTCCGGAGATACTATAGGCAGTAGTTATGCCCCTCCTTGGTGTCTATGTCTGGGTCATATGTCCCCTGCTTCTATATTAAGAATGAAAAGACTTGCTATTTGACAGTGTTCTACCCCCAGTATGAATAAAGCCTATCACTGTGTTATTCAAGCCTATTTCCCTATGCAAAAGGCCTAGATGTTAAATTCAATCACCCTGTAAGAATGTACTTCATCCCGCGTTATTTGACATAAAACTAATAGATTCCATGTAGAATTAATCTTGGTATGAAGCATCTGGCTATTCAACTAGAAAACTGCGCCGCTACAGGTTGGAATTCTCACCATTGTAACAGCCTTCCCAGATGTTGAATTTCCGGCTTACTCAACAAAAGCGTACCATTCTCCTCATTACATTAATCCTTCCAGAACTCCTCCCAAGCTTTAGGCCATTTCTCCTTCTCGAGACGTTCCAGCCACTCTTCAAACTTCTCTGGCTCTTTGTCCTTTATTTCAATCTCTCCATTCTTAATTCCCATCCATCCCTCGGCCGGTCCGCGAATAAATTCATGCCTGGTACCACAATACGCCCGCCATTTCTCCCCCTCGGAACTGCTACTATTGTCGATGCGGTTCAAATAGCACGCCTCACACCAATCGCAGTCCGTACAGACGACACAACGATACATTGCTGTCTGATCCCAGCTCGTGATGTCGCCAGGATTATCAAGGCAATAGCCACCGCACCGGATGCCGCGGTGGCCTTTGATGTCAAAGTGGTCGTTGGAATCGTTGTCGACTATGGCGCGGATCCAGTCCTTTTCCTCTGGACCTTGGGGCATTTCATCGTGATGTGTAGAATTGACATCAGCGGCATCATCTTTTCCGTCCTCATCTTGCCCTTCGTCATCATCACCCGTGTCTTCCCACTCTTCACCGCTGCTATACTGTAGACCAAACCCGTCATCGAACTCTCTAAACTTCGAAGCCATTTTCAGGCTCTTCATCATGAGCTTCTTGTCTATATGGTAGAACTGTGCGCTCAGTGCAATCGCCGCTTCGCGCTGCAAACCCGGGAGACAGGCGAGCACATTGCACAGCTCACGCAAGGTATCCGAATCGTTCCATGGATTCTGGTCCTTGAGGCACGCCAGGCAATTATTGAACGCCTCCGTCAGCGTTTCCTCGAACTTGTCCAGCGGCCCTACGCGACGGTACATTCGGGCGAGAATGGTAGCTTCAGGCTTCTTGAGAAAGTTTGCCTGGACGTCAGACGTGAGATGGGCGTTTCCGAGTTTCCGTTCCGCTAGGCCCTCAATTTCAGAAAGTGAAGCGCGCTTTTGTGCCGAGCTCGCCGCTTGGAGAAATTCTTCGTATATGATTTCTGCAACCTCACGGCGTGCGAGGTAAGGAATACTGTCCGAGACGGTGTCCGTGGCCGGATCGATACAATTGTCTGCGTCCAGGATTTCATACAGTAAGCTCTTAGCCTTCGCCATATCGCCAATACTGCGGCGGCAGCCGAGCGCATACTGGTACCGTGTTGGTGATGCCCACTCCAAGGGTGCAAGTTCCTGGACTAAGAGTTCGTATGTCATCATCATGACTTGCTCCTGTCCTGTATGTTTGGCAGCTTTCTGATACCACATGTTAACCTCGTCCCAGTCCTCAGCAGTCACAGCGAGTCGTATGGGACCCCACTTCACAATGCTGGCGAGGATGTCTTCGTGCCGGCCGAGTTTGTCAAGAGTACGAAGCAGTGTACTGAAATCTGCTGCCGTCTTTTCTCGATCCCCAGAGTAGACTGTCATGGCCTCCTGTAGCGACTCGACGGCGGCTTCGAGCATGTTGTGGTTGGCCTCGTATGTAGCCCGTACAATGAGTGCTGTATGAAGCAGGTCATCATACTCCTTGTCTAGGCCGGAGCGGTCAAGTGCGAGTGCCTTGCACGCCATATCGTAAGCATCTTCACCGTGATCTGCAATGCCGTGGTGGCACTTGGCCATGGCTGCGAGAGTGGCAAACTTATCGATATCGGTTTCGCAAAGTTTTAGGCTGTCGTTGAAGACCTCTAGAGCTTCAAATGGCCACTCGGAGAGAAGCGACAAGCCCATGGCTCTATAACCAGACGGGCCGACTACAACGTCTTCGAAAGCAGAAATTAGTGTATATTCGCATGAGATCATGTCTTCCTCTTCGACAACATCGTCATCATTCCCACTGCCTTCGACGTCATTTTCCTTGTAGAACCACTGGTTATCTTCTTCTTCCTCATACAGAGGATTCACATTGATCTCGCGCTGCTCGAAATGTAAGTTAGAATTCAATGATTTGAGCCCGGAGATGCACGTACCGTAACAAAAGCTTTCCATGCGAGTTTAAAAGCCCGCGAAGCCGTGTCTTCATGGATCTCGGTGAACCAATGGATTATATGGCTGCGCGCAAGGGGTTGCAAAACTTGGGCTGGGTTTTCAACTGCTCTCTGTGCCCAAAGTCTCACATCTTCCCCCAAAGGGTTTGGCGAGCATTCAAGGGCCTTCTGTGCCCAGAGTTTGATCAAGTAAGGTATTCCATCGTTAAAGTCATCGTAGCAGGATCCTGCATTATAATGTAACAATTTCTAGATGGAGTTAGTTTAGTCAGATGCCCAATTCCGACCCCCCGGCGTTAAAACTTACCTTCACAACATCACCTTTGTTTGAAGAGATGTTACTGAAGCATTGGACTACTCGGGTAACAACCTCATCTGGGGCAGAAATCCTATAAGACTGTTTCTGTACCCCATCCGTCTTAGGGGTGGCAATGTCGAGGATTTGTTTGAAATGGACCATCCAATAATTCGCCGCGTACTTCTGGAGTATCTGTATTGCATCAGCGTTCCCCGGGACTTTTGGTTCTTCAGGACTGCAGAGCACGTCTGCGCAAGTAGTAAAGATATCGACATGAGAAAGAAGTGGCGGCGTCTGCAGAGTACCGTTTGGGACATTTGCTGATCGCATGTATTCACGAAGTGTGTTTTCCTGGAAATGAAGTAGAAGCGAGCTATCCGGCTGGTACATTTCGCGCGACTGAACCTTGTCAGCTTCGTCATCGGGCGGTCCCTCAAAATGAGAGTCCTTGTGGACGACTTCGTTCCGTTGCCTTCTTTGTATGAGTTCCTCCCAGACGAGAGTGCTGGACATATCTAAGACGCTAGATTACAGATATCAATTTGGGGCAGTAGAATTCTTAACATCCAGTGTCATACCTTGAACATCTTCCTGCCACTTCCATTTCAAGATCAATCAACTTTCCAAGCTTCAACTCGAGTAAGCTATACGCCTCCTCGAGGGTGAGTGGGCGCTCTGCGAAAGCTATCCAGGCGAATATGAGCTTTAGTGATAGTCGTTCTTGCTCTCTCATATTATCAGAGCACGTAGTTAGTACATTGTTGTAGAAGCGAGGCAGATCCCCTGGAAGTTCGTCGAGAGCTCTCATAGCTGGACGCTCCAGACCCTTAGAATCGAGGTATTGCAAGACCCTGTCAGCGTATTGAAGCCCTGACACTCTTTCAGTCATGTCCATCCATCACGTTTTCTTGGAGTTGCCACTCACCATACTTCCCGTCTGTTATGGCTTTAGCAATCTTTGCCTTCACATGGTCACTAAATCTCGACAGTCGAGGAAGCGACTCGAATCTAGATTCAAGCAACTTCTGCATCCCACTCCGGACAGCACTAGGGTCAATCGAAATAGTAGCAAGCTCATTGGTGACACGATACTGACGCCACGTAGACAATGGTTCGCAGTCGTTACCGGTGAAAACAACCTTAATCTTCTGCTCCAAGTCGACGATGCCTTCCATATAAGCAAGTAATTCTCTGGCTTCGGCAGGATCTACTTGTTCAAGGCTGTCAATTACGAGGAAAAGTCGGTCGCTCGAGTCTTTCTTATACAGTTTGTCGATTGTCCATAGCCAAATGTTGAGAAGGGACCACTTCGCACAACATATGTCGGACACTCCGCTCGCAAGGTTTTGACAGAGCTTGTGGTTTTCGGTGACTATTTGCAGACCAATGGATCGGAGAGCCGACTTGACAGACCTGAAAGGTTCGTTCTCTTGTTGGAAGAAGTAATATGCGACTGAGGTCTGTGGGTCCTTGTTCGTCTTGCTTCGGAGTGATTCAATGATTGAGTAGGCGAGATGAGTCTTACCCAATCCAGGCTCGCCGGTAACCCAGAGGAAATTCGTGTCACCGTCCTGCCATTCCTGGTACTTCTTGTTTTCGTAGAGCCAAGAGTCTGTACTGGGTACGAATGAGCGACGTAGCTCTCTGAATTTGGCCAAGGGGCTCGGAGGTGTCCCGAAGAAGTGCTTTGCAATGTTTAGAGCCATTGATTTCCCAGTTACAGCGTCTTTTGTTGGCTGTGCAGCAGTCTCAGAGTCGGTATCCTGGGCCAGCTGGCTCCTAAGCTCTTTGATACCGCGTTGAATGCTGGCCAGTGAGGCGCTCTGCTGCTGGAAATTCAGTTCCTGGAGGTTGAATCCAGCCTCAATCCGTTTGCCTTGGTCTCGAAAGTAGATGACTATTTCCTCGTGGATGAAGTCAACTTTCTCACCGAGACTGCCTACCAATGCCTTAATATCCTCGGTGTTTCTCACAGCCATCAAACCATTCGCACGACTCAAACGAGAGATGGCGGTGGTAACATCGTCGTAGGCTGCACTGAGTTTGGCATCACCGCCACCTTGGACAAGAGTATGCAAGAATTTCAACGGCCGTCCTTCCCACATGTACTTTGTCTGGATGGCAAAGACCATCATAAGGGCGGTAAATGCATCGGTGACACATTCTCCATAACAGTCGCAGTCAGGAAAGTTGTCCTCGATGATTTGAAGCGTCTTTAAGAAGGACCCAGCTTCTCCAATAAGGCTCAGTAACTGGTCATAGTCCTTGGACTGAGCCTGGCATGCCTTGATGGCGTACGTTGCTACAGTCCAGATCGCGCTAGCGGGAGGAAACGAGGCAGTAGCAGAAGAAGCAATCTGGTCGCCGATTCTTTGGGCGTAGTCAAGATTCTTGCCGATAAAATGGACTGCCTTGTCCCAATTCCCACCGTCGTTTCGCCACTTCTCAAACGATTTTTTGGATGTGTCGATGGAACCCACGACATCGGCCAAGCTCGTGATGAGATGGCCACCGTCGAGGTCAAGTTTCAGGCCTTTTTTCCCCACCGCATCATTGTAGGCTTGGAAAGCATCTCTCCATAGTCGAGCTAGCTCTGTGGAAGCTTTCCCTGCTGGTTTCATCTCGACAGCCATTGTAGAAATGTAGCGCTCACTTGGATCAGAAATGAAGAGGTTTGGGGATACGCCTGGCTTAAGGCCAATGATACTGGTAGGTGGCTCGCCGGTCCATTAAGGATAGTGGCGCCAGTTTTATGCAGCTGATCTCATCCTGTCTAGGCTCTGTACGTACTTCCTTGATTTCTAACCAACTAGGGTTATACAGTGGGTGTGGGCCAAATCATAATATTTCGGTAGCTGCCGCCTTGCCGGTACTTGTTCTTTTTCCATGTGAATTTCTGTCTACTCTCGCGGCATTGGGAAGAGTAATGATTATAATGGTAAGGATCTCTTTGTGGTCAATTTTGCAATCTTGAAGCTCCAGATCGGGTTTCGTGACTGTGGTGACGAAGAGTGAAGAAAAGGGCAAGAAGTAAACCGCCACAATGGTGCTAAATCCAGAGACAATACTTTTATTACAGCACCTTTAATTTTATGACTTTCAAGCCCAGTGATTAATCATACGATTGTGTGCACGGCTGAGAATACACCGTTTGCTATATTGTCTAAATCTGAGTGGCTTCTGTTGCACTTAGGGAATTATGACGAGAGTATTACATATTACTTGTAGTACCAGATTGGCATTATAAGTAGGGCGAATACTAATATATTGACATGGCTTGGAAGAAGAAATAAAGGGTATAGCGTGATGGACAGGCGTTGGCGTGGGAATAAGAGAACCGTTCGTAAAAATGCTTTGCGCGAAGTGTGTTGTGCGATGAAAATTATCGGCTATCGACAGTGATGCTGTTACGGACAAGGTAATGCACAATAGCTTATGTCTTCGCTTTATAACTCTGTCGGTAACTGCTCCTATATTGTCAAAGATCGGTCTCAGTAAAGAGATGAAAAATATACAATAGATGAGCCTATTTTAGTCCTAGTTACTATGATTCCTACACTATTCGTTATTTTGACAGTAAGGCAATGGACAGCAGTCTTGCTAGTACTTGATATGAGGATCTTGCCTGTTAGAGTGATGTATTGCCAGCCGAGTCACAGGTTGTAATTGATGGGGTGTCTGGAGGAACCTGAACGGTGAATGCAGCTGATTGAGCAACTGCTCCGGTTGCATCTCTATTTCAAAGTGTTAGACAGTATATCCTCAAATGAATACAATTAAGTAACTGTCTGTATACCTTAGTTGTAATCCTAACACCGTTCCCGGAGGGAAATTAACAGTCCAAGTAAGCGTATTACCTGCTACTTGCCCAAAATCTTGGAGAGGAACTGCTGAAGGTTGGTCTCCTAGCACGATAGAAAGAAAGTGGGGCGGCGTCCCGCCCGACCAAGATAACAAGAGTGGCTCTCCGAACTACAGGCTGGGGCGTCAGCAGAAGAACGACACATATATTCAAAAAGAACAAAAGAAAAGGCAACGTACCACAGCGTTCGCTGGTGTATTAACCGTAAGACCAGTCTGGGCAGAAATAGCTCTAATAAAGCTGATAAAGTATACTGCTTTAATAAGATACATTTTTAGTAATTTCAAGTGCTGGTAATTAGACAGAGAGAAAGTGAACGAAAAAGAAAAAGAACCTACCTAGAAATGTGTATCTCTATATAGGTTGCTAGGTCGCCTTAGGCAAAGAGTTTAGGTCACTTAAACACTACAGAGAATAGCACTACTAATTAGTAATACTACATAAGCAGCCACAAAATATACTTTTAGTAACACTACTAATTACTTACTTGATTTGCAACATTACTATTATTAACAGTTTAATGTTCTAAAAGTTTACTACTTAAACTTAATTTTCACTGCCCTGCTACTCTAGAATAATAAATGCTTTAAGTAAAAAGTAAGGCTAATGAAGTGAGAAAGCCTAATAAAGCAGGCGTTGTAGGGATAAGAGGGAGCTCAGAGGGATAGATTAAAAAGGCACAGTAGCTATAGTCTCCAGGTTCTAGACTCGGCATTTTGCAACCTTGAAACATTGTCTGACTGGCGCAATCGATAGGCTTTCACACTCGTGGCCAACCAATCAGACAATCATCCAGACATCAAGGCCTGTCAGCTGCCAACTCGATACAAGCTGTCCTTGCGGTTATCGTCAAGTCTTGGGGACAGCTTTGAAGTTAATACCGAGCTAATGTAGGAATAATGAAGCACCACCCTCTGCTCGACCAAATTACCGGAACATTCCGTATCCCCCGCTATCATTACGCTTGCATTACTGAAACATCTGAAAAGGTTTCTGTGGCAGCTGCGCCTCAACATAGATCTTGCCTTGATCAATCCTAGTGATAATCCAGTCTGTAGAGGCCTGAGTACAGCTGTGGCGCACAACTCCAGACGATGCCCTCATCAATAGCACTCATGAATAGTCAGTTCCCCAATTCCCCGAGTTTCTTAGTCGTACAACCCGGATTCATACGGGTCATATCCCGCTAGAGAAGGGGGAAGTGACAAGCTCGACAGCAGATCATGAGTCCACTTATGTCACGGATTGTCCACGTCCTGGAAACGTAACTTTTCCTAGTGATATCATCCCTCCCAGTGCCGCTCTTTACTATTTTCTCGTTGAAGTGTGATCATCAGTAATTTATGTCAGCCAGAAGCACCATGTTGTCGCTGTCGCGTGGCATCGAGACTTTATGCAAGGAAGCCATTGCGAAACGCAAAGCTTCGTGCCCTCTTTCCAAAGATATACATCGGGATTGTAGCCATACTGACAGCAATCGTAATTCCTCCAATCACAAAAAACGCATCCCTCACACCTTGGAGAGCAATCCAATCGTTCATATAGAACGTCATACCAAAGCCAAAGATATTCTTAGCAAAGCTCATCATGGCGAAAGATTCAACAGCCTCGTGGCGATGGGAGTCAACCACATAGGACACAACACCAACAACTCCCAATTGGATTCCAAGATTGATAAATCCTAAGCAGAGAATCACGGGAATGGGCCATGGCTCAGCGTTGGCGAGACTTTGACCCCAGCCGAAGAAGCCACTGGCACTGAGGATGGCCAAGAGAGCAAGAATTGGAAGGCGAAATTCTGGTTCTGCAAAATGAGATTAGTATGTAACCTGTGTTGCGATCTGATAATGTGCACGTACCGTAAACTCCATGATTCCTTGCCGCCATAAATTTAGCTAGTCCATCTACCATTACACCAGCCAGTGCAGTTGCAATAAAGGTGCCAAGAAAGGATGAAAGATTCGTCAATCCCACCTGGGCAACCGAAAAGTTGTATGGAAGTGCACTGAATATTTGAGATTGAGTATTGGCCAAGAGAACTAACCAGTTAATGCAGATGGTGAACTGGAAGCATCCCCAGACGACCACAGGAGACCCGAGCATCTTGAATGGTGCGTAGATACTATAGGCGAATCCGGAAGAGTCCCAGTATCCGCTCCAGGGTCTTAGTGTGTACATAAATGAGTGTTTTTCGGGGATTGGTGCACTATTAGAAGCTGTAAAGGTGTTTTCAACCTCTGATATTGATTCCTTTCTGTCATCTGCGGTTGCAAGTTTCTCCATGACGGTGTGACCGGAGACACCTGAATCGTTCTTGCGTATATAGGTTGTCTCGGGCATGAAGAAGAAGGTAAGCAAAAGCTGGACGCCAAACATGCCAGCCATAGCCCAGAGGCAGGTTTTATAGCCGTATCCGTTGATGATAGCACCGGCTGACAGTAGGGTATTGGCAATGATAAAGTACGATTGGTGAAAAGCTGAACTTACCGATTGGCGAAGCGAGGTTGATGCCACCGAGAATACCAAGATTGAAGATGGCATTCTGAAGACCCCTTTGATGCACGAACCAGACATCAGAAATGGATGCAGGGACCAAGGCCTCCATTGGTGACATGCAGAGTCCTTGGATACCGCGGGAGACGGCTAGAGAGATGAAGTCTTTGGCCACTGCGGCCCAGATAGTTGTGACCAGCAAACCAACTGTGGTGAAAAGGTAGACTGGTCTCTTGCCCACGACCATGGCCAACGAGTTACAGAAAAGGTTGCCAAAGGCCAGAGATATAAGAAGAGAGCCAGTGAAGCCTAACGTAAATCTCTGCAGAGGAACATCAAATTCCTCTGCAAGGGGCACCATCGCTGGACCTAGAAGGGGTCCCACAGCGCCTACAGCGCCGCAGCCGATGATGATGGAAACAGTAAACATGTGCTTTCTCCATGCTGGCCAGTTTAGGGGATCATTGGGGTCATCGGATGGTTGGGGAACAAGAACGATCTTGCCAGTAGGGTCGTGCTTGAGATTAGCATGATTGTTTGTGGTGGCAATGGCCTCTTCTAAGCTACCAGGTAAACCTTTTTCACTGAGAAAAGATGTCCCTGGCACGTCGGCAAGGTGACGATCGGGAAGAACTCCCAGACCCATGGTGAGACCAATTGATTTCACAAACAGTACAAGATTAAGTTAGGAAGTATTGGAGGATATTGATTCACGGGATTATGCGGATATAAAGAGGACAGAATTGTTAAAAATCTGGGGTATTTGTACAAATTTATAAAGTTATCTGATCTCGACAGTTAGGATCTCGTTTAAGTAACAAGCAGGATATAGAGACAGCACTAGAGCCAGCTTCAACTTGACTAAGAGCTGAGTGATGGATTGACAGTGCGGGGAAGCCCATCAGATGTGGAAATGTGATTCAAAAACAACCAATAGTAGAGTTATCTCCCAGTGCCGATAGAAATCCGGGGTATACTAGGTACGCTGCCGACACTAGAGATCTGCACTCGCTCCAAAAAGTTAAGGCAGGGATAGTTGCAAAAAACAAGGTAAGGATCAATCATATTGGCAGGTTTTAGCCATGCGACTAGACCTGAATCGCGCTGTAATGCGGGGGAAGAACAGATACCCCGGGTTTGATCGTCTTGCCGCGTGAACTTCCTATCAATCTAAACGCGATCCTAGCACTTAGGCATCCGTCTCGCGTAGTGAAGATGTTCTCCATCCTGGAAATGAGCTTAACTTTCTGATGCCTGATGCTTCTTTCTTTACATAGTATAATCCAACCGTGGCTGATACAAAGAATATCACGAGGGTAATTATCTCTGTATTATGTAGTAGGAAGTGTGATTCTTCAATTGAAGTTGTAACCAGGCCTTGACCCAGCTTGCTGTTGCCTCGGGTCAACGACGGTGAACTGAAATCCGGGAGAAAACGGATCTAGTATGACCTCTCGATGTCTCCATGCATCTGTGGCTCTGCCGTCACTTTGCTTCCGATTGACAATTTTCTTTTCAGGTCAGTCTGAGGAAGAGGCATATCCCTGTCGGCCCTCCTGAAGGAGAATACAACGTGTTAAATGTGTATTTTCCGCCGCAAAAGACAGGCTCCAGCACGCGTGAAAGTTATGAAGACTGAAAACTATTCTACATTGAGTGACGCGAGTACGGAGGCTTTGATCTACCCTGTACCAAGCTTTCCCTGTGCCATGAAAAACGCGGGAACATTAGTGGAGTAGAATTACTCATTATAAATACTAATTCCATCCGGTATTGGATACGAGAAACATTAACAATAAATATTTCAACTCGTCTTCGTTTCCTACTACATCATCATGAATATCGACTATTATGAACGCATTGCGGAGAGACTCCAATCCGACAACAGCCCAGTGATGGTTGCGTCCACGGCATGTTTCGTTATTGGCTTCCTCCAATATATCTACGCCATCAGGCTTCTCCGAGAGGGACAAGGACCTATCCCTTTTTGGATGCAAGCATTCTACGTAGCTCACGAGTTGACATTCATTTACCTTTTTGCTGAAGCGGCACCACGATACGACTACCACTGGTTCTTTACCTCAACCTCATTCTCCCTAGCAGTATGGGCAATCCTCGAGATCTTCTGTATGGTGTATACCATACAGAGCCCAAAAGACCGCATCGCAACATTTTCTCATCTTTTCGGACGGAACCCTGCTACTTCATCTATCTTGACATACACTGCCTTTCTGCAGCTCGCTATGTTTGCATTGGTCGAGATCTTTGACAAAACTATCATGTACGTTGCAGGAACCATCTTGCTGGGATATTCAGTGTGGTTGACAACCAATGTTGCGTCCTACCCTGCCAAGACAGCTACGAAGGGTCAGCCTGCGCCAATCTGGTAAAGGCGTTATGGATCCGGGATATTCGTGAAGCCGAGTTCGCAAGTTGTGGTATAAATTGAATCAATTCCACTCTATATCAAGCATACCCGAGTTTCCAAAACATCTTGTTGTTATGCTCCGCCCCAGCATTAGCATATTCCACAGGAGGTCTCGAAGTGATAGTCTCCTCATTCAACTCAGAGACCTGACCAGTCCTGGATGGCTCCGTCACAAATTGCGCGACGGCCTTGATCAAGGTAGACATTGGGGTGATCACCATGTGTTTGAAGAGGTCCTTGTCAGGAGCAATGTCTGTTTCTGCGTTATTTGTCAGCGAGAGATGATGTTCACACATACTAGCGGACTTACCCAAAGCTCCCGGTGCAAGAGCGTTGATCTGAATTTTCGGTTCCTCAAGTCTAACAGCCATGGACCGAACAAGACCCACAATGCCGGCTTTGGAGGTCGAATAAAGTGGGGAGACTGGGAATGGATAGAAGGCTGCTGAGGATGATGTGCAGATAATGGAGCCTCTGGAGTCTGGTAGGCGGCTGCCTATCTCGTTCTTGAGCATATAATGAACAGCGAGACTGACACCTGTATTCATGATTAGCTGACGAGGGATATAAGGCGTATCATGAATCAAGACTGACTGTATATCACTCCATTTAGGTTTATATCTTGCATCCTCAACTGTGGCTTGCGCGGAAACTCTGTTGGTGTGCAATCAAGAGCTCCAACTACTGGATCCGAGATTCCTGCGTTGGCAATGACAATGTCGATTCGATTGCCATGTTCACGATAGACTTGATCGATAACCGCATACTGTCCTTCCCATGAAGAAACATCGCACCACTTAAATGTGACTGTGGACTCGGGGTAATCCTTTGCCACTTGCGCAACTACATCAGGACCTGTCTTTGAGTTCACGTCAAGAACGGCTACCATGTAACCTTGAGAGGCGAAGTGACGGGTGATGGCTAAGCCAATACCACTTGCACCTCCAGTCACAACGACTGATAGACGGGGAGGATGAGATGGAGTATTTGTGGGAGAGTCAAATGATGGAGACATTTTGCAATTACAGATGATGTCGTGTATGGTATGAAGGTAGGTGATGAAAGGACAAATTAGTTATTTCAAAGCGTTCTATAAGCGATATCAACTGAGGGTCACATAATAGTGGAGTCAGAGAGGGCCCTTGTAGATCACTTGGATACATGCCGCCACTGCGGGATGGGGCACTTGCCGCTGCGGCAATTCTCAACATGCCAAGCATCTACTATCCTACCATGTCTGCATGTCTGTGCATATCCCGCACCATCATTTTGAGATACATTTCGATACCTAGGTTTCTAGTGCTATCATATGAGGATATCATCTGAAATCATGTAATCGGATAATGGAATAGAGTGGCGGGATATGCACAGCCGGGGCATTAAAGAGTTATGACACATCGGCAACTACACCTAGGGACTAAGATGATAGTTCCATATTTCACGTCGTATATATCATCCATAAAATCCAGTAGTATTAGTTAATTCATCTTCATTCTTTACGATAGAAGCATAACCACACATTTTTATAATCTACATACCCTTGCTGCTTGAATTCCCAATGGCCGAAATATTGTTTTCCACTGATATTGCTAACAATGTCAAAGGAAAGGTAGTCGTCATGACAGGTACATCATATAACACTCAAGTTCCATATCGCATCTATCACTGACACGTTGCACACAGGTGGTGCACAAGGGATTGGCGCAGCAACAGTGTCCAGGCTATATGAGAGAGGTGCTCATGTTTATTTCGGTGACTGGAATGATGTAAAAGGTCACCAAGTTGTTCAACATCTCCAGTCAAACTCGTCCAAGCACAACGGCGGATCTGTGCATTTTCAAAAGCTCGATGTTCGAGACTACAACGCCCAAGTACAGCTTTTCAAGACACCATACGACGAAAAAGGTCATGTAGACTTTGCTATCGCTTGCGCTGGTGTGACGGAACCTGATGGTTGGTTCTCTCCAGAACACCTCAATCTCGAAACTGTCATGACAGAGCCCGAAGTGCTGAAGACTGCGGTCGATATCAATTTGACGAGTGTGATTTTCTTTTGCAGAATCGCCCTTGCTTTTTTCAGCGCGGAGGGAAATTCTACTGCATCAAGTGGCTTCTCCAAATCCATAGTCCTGGTATCTTCAGTTGCTGGGATAACAGAAGGCGCTGGTCTATACGCATACAGTGCGGCCAAGCATGGGCTTGTAGGGCTTATGAGATCACTTCGAGCACCTGCCGAAATCAATTTTGGTGTTCGTATCAACGTTGTGTGTCCTTGGGGAACGGATACACAAATGATTGATACAGTACGTTCGTGGTGGACAAAGAACAATCTACCTCTGAACCAACCCAGTGATGTGGGAAGTCTCGTTATTCAGCTTGCTGCTGACAAGACCTTGAATGGGAAATCAGTTCTGGTTGCTGGTGGCAGAGGGTTTGATACTGAGGAGGGCATTCATAGGACAATGCCAGAATGGTTTGGTGAGTTTACAGAAGAGTTTCAACGGGGACAAGAGGTTCTCGGCACTGTAAGTCCCTTCATCTATAAAGTGGTCCATGTTTTCGGAAGCATTGACTAACCATTGTTACTGCCAGGGCGCTCTATGGTTTGGAAAATGAGGATGTTTATGGATTTGGTATATATCTCAATTCGAACCCATCCGCAACTGATATCAGCTTATGGGGTTACACTGTAAAAGTGGCTCAGCATGTCTGCAAACGGCTCCATCTCAAACAGAAAGTTGTCTGTTCCCTGTATAGATATATCATTCCAATTCAATTCTGATCGTCCTAACGCAAAGGGCAGAGTCTCACTCCCACCTGGCTGTCCAAATAATGGGACATGATCGAAAGCGCAACTTTCATCTGGTACACGCCACATAGCCCCCATATTGTGAGTTGCCTGCGCTGCTTGTTGTAACATCCACAAACCGCCGGGTGTCTCATTGCTTGTCTCAGGTTGTGCAGTTGCTGTCGAGGCAAAAGACGTCATCTCCGTGTCTGACGGTTCTGCAGGCGGACTCTTCTCTTGGCTCACAACAAAGATCTGGCTCAAGAACTGCCCACTACCGTTTCTTCGAGGTGGAACCAATTTCTCTCGGTAGATTTGTAGCGCATTACGAAGATCCGTAAGTATCTCTAGATAACGATGGGCCTGTGGACTTGTTCGATCCAGATCCCGAATGATACCGATTCCATTTTGAAATGATAGCCCTGTCTCACAAGTTGAATATGTCTCTGTAAATGTCAACTCTACGAAAATTGACAGGCCCAATATTAGGCAGGCGCTGAATATCCAAGCTCTAATGATCAAAGTTAGCACATTTGATTGCATGATAACCGATGGAATTGAAGCACTTACTTGAGCAGCGACATATTTTGGATCAGCAGACCAACAGATTGCGTTCTTCGCGTTGTCTCCACCAGCAAGATAGCCGCATCTATGCAAACCTGCGCCAACTCCCTTGCCTCGCGTTCATTTGTATGACATGGTGGACAAGACGAGACACTATCTACTGGCCCCAGAGGCTTTAGTTTCATAAGCATATATGAGATAAGTACTGGTCTGGTTGCCAACATGACACTGTAGTAGTAAAATCCCGAGACAGCAAAGTTACCTAGTACTTGGCGCCTTTGCACAAGAGATATTGGAGAGCTGACGGTACATTTCCTCATGCTTGATGGTAGTGCCGAACTCCAATCACGAAGTCGACTTAGGATATCTCGTATAGATTCCACACCATTGTCCTGTTTTTTGACGAAGTGGTGTATAATCTGCTCCAGGATGATACAAACCCCGTGAGTAGACGACATGGATGTGAATTCCGGGGACCATGGTTCTGAGCCATCCGGAATCGAAAGTGAGGTTGTTGTTGATGCTTGTCCTGGCGGCGGGGCCGAGAGTTGGCCAAGGACTGACCCTACTGCTATTTCCAATATCCGTAGGCTTTTCCAAATCTGGAGCCTGGTTGATTCTCTTAGATTACGTGATGGCGAGCCAAAGGCATGAAAGATAAAGGCCACTTACCTGAATCTATGCGTTTTCGGTGCCAGGTTGTTGTAAGACTCGGGTAGATGTAAGCCAATGGCATGTGCTAGCCGAACAGCGATGCCAAGATATATAAATGCTCCCTTCCTTTTGCATTCGTTCATCATGTAAACAGTCATCATCATGAAAATTGCTACTAGATCGCTTGTAGGGTCTAGTAGCATCTCCTCAAATGCCAACTTTTGACCACGATCGAAATGTTTTTGCGCATGGTACAGACTCGTTGAGGTAGTCCTACAACCCTGTCCTCCTATCGCAATAGCCAAGTCTATGATTGCGCTCTTTTGACTATATGAGGATGACGTAGATGGGTTGGAGTTTCGTTCCCTGCTTTCCTTTATTTCTTCAAGTATCTGTAAAATGTGTTCGGGCGAGTAAATATATATGATTCCGGTCGTCTGATTAATTTTATTAGTTGTGTGTATGCGATTTTGGAGTGTGGTTCGTACCGAGATCAAGAATCTCTGGATATAGTCTCGTTTCTCTTCCAGGGTAAGCTCTGTGTCGTGAGAAATCTCGTCGGAGGATTGATGATATAATGGATCAAGCATTGCTTTGGCTCGTTCTTGATCGGTAAATGGGGTCGGGCCTATGTAGTGGTGGAAAGTATGGCGTAGGAAGTCGACGAAAGAAAGAGACGGAGAATCACCCATAGACTCTATAAAGCAAGTCAGCTAGCCGTGAAATTTCGAGGGCAACCTGATATTTACGAGAGGGAATCCCACCTTTGTCGCCTTCTGAGCATTGCTCTTGACTGCTAATGTTTGACACGCATGATGAAAATCTGGTGTCGGGTGTTGTGCGTGATTGCGGTTCCTGGGTAGACTCTGGAGTCTGTGGTGCATGAGCTTGGGGACGCGTACTGTCCTGGTCAATTGACGATGTTTGATCGTGACAAACAGTGTGATTCGGGTGATAGTATCCGTTGCTTCCAGTTGAGGAGACGGTATCCCTTGTCCGCTCTGAGGCTCGACGATGTGCTTTGGTACCCTGGCGACGAAGACGAGCAACCTCGGGATCATAAATGCAATACGCGATGCAGTTCCTCCGGAGGCAATTAGCGCATGGTGATTGGGCGTCACATCGTTTTTTGCTATTCTGGCAGGGCACGCAGGCCTTGGTAGCGCGTCTACGATCTTGATCGCGTACTTTGGGACGAGGCATAATTACGATTGATTTGACTTTTGGATATAGACTAAAATGTCAAGGGAGAAAGACATTGCTAGATCTGCTACAACTACCGTCGGCATAGCCGGAACCCCGCCGCTTAGAGATTAGTTGTGCGGGGAAATCACCAATTCTATGTATGTATATCTAGAATATTAGGCCTGATTTACGAATAATAGGGCGCAGTTTCCTAATGTGGGGCTAGTTGCCGAATGAAACTTGGCAGCCCTCTCAGGAATGGATGCGCAGAAGACAGGTATATCTGCTGAATAAGACATCGTGATGGATAGTATACCCTGTCCATGTTGAAGACATGGTTCTACATTGGCGGCAGCGTTCCCCCCACAACATAGCATCATGGGTGGTGCACTTGCCGCATCATCATGATTAGTCGCGCGAGGAAGTATAAGCGGAAACTTGGGTTGTACACACGGCCCGCGTGAGGTAAACTCATACCGACGGCAACAACACCATGACTGTTGATATCCATGGATACAACGAGGTGAGTAATAAACAACTCAAGTATCTTCCCGAAGAAGCCGGATGAATGTATATTAATGTATTCGGGTGGGCAATTAAGGAACCTTTTCTTGTCATCGAATTATCAACTTGTCCAAAATCGTCAACAATCCACAATTTATTCCTCTGTTGAACTTGGAACTTTCATCAAGCATCACTCTCATCATGACGCTCAACTCTTCCAACGAGGTTCTCGACCCTACGGTCATGGCAACCCAGGCCATAGGCATCAATGGAAGCGGAAATCCAACATCCGCAACCAATGGTCATCGTGGAACATTTACTTGCAAGGATGCGCCGGTCGAGAACCAGAGACCACTAAAGATCCGTGTCATCGGTGCTGGTTATTCTGGTGTCTACCTAGGTATCAGAATCCCGCAGCGCCTACGCAACATTGACCTCAAGATTTACGAAAAGAATGATGGTATTGGAGGAACTTGGTGGGAGAACCGTTATCCAGGTTGTGCCTGCGATATTCCGTGTAAGTGAGGCCAATTTACGGGGACTAGTAATCATTCGCTGACATGACTTCCCATGTATAGCTCACTCTTATCAGTATGCCTTTGCTTCGAACAAAGCTTGGTCAGGCTTTTACGCTCCCTCGCATGAAATCTGTAACTATATCAACAGCGTCGCAGAGACGTACGGTGCCAAGCGCTTCATTCATCTGCAGCACAAAGTAACCAGTGCAATTTGGGATGACGCGAGGAAGAAATGGTACACGATCACGCATGCTTTTGTAACCGTCAAACTAACACCTTATCCAGGACTATCACTGTCCAGCCAAGTGCAGGAGACGCATTTACCGAGGAGGCTGACATCGTCGTTGCCGCTCGAGGCGGTCTCAATAACTTTCAGTGGCCCGATATTCCTGGCTTCGACAAGTTTAAAGGAAAGAAGATGCACTCGGCGGCCTGGGACCAGGTATGCGACTTCAAGAACAAGAAGATCGGCATCATTGGCGGTGGATCCAGTTCCATCCAAATTGTACCCGAACTACAAAAGGTTGAGGGGGCCCAATTGAGCGTCTTCGTTCGCAGCAAAGTGTGGATCTCGAACCGCTTCGGCGAAAAGACTATGGAGGGGTTGGGCTGGGATCCATCTGATATCAAGAGTGAGTAAATGAAAACCAAGACTTTATACTTCTATACTAATACACAAATAGTGACACCTGAGCGTTTGGAAGAATTCGCCAAGAGCGACGACGCGTATCTCCGCTTCCGAAAGCGTATCGAGGCCGACGTCAATATGGTTCATGCTTCAAGTCTGAAGGGTTCAGAAATGCAAAATGATTTTGTTGCCAGGTTCCAAGAAAGTACCAAGCAAGTCCTCGGTTCGCGACCAGATATTCTCGAATCCTTCTCGCCAGATTTTGGTGTGGGATGTCGTCGCCTTACACCTGGACCAGGCTATCTCGAGTCCCTGATGCAGCCAAACGTGGACTTTATCACACAGGGTATCGATAGTATCAACGAGACGGGCATCAAACTGACTGGTCCCGAGGGTCGACAAGTCGACATCGATGTCTTGGTTTGCGCAACAGGTTTCAACACCACCCACCAACCCCCATTTCCTGTCGTCGGGAAACACGGAATCTCGATCCAAGACAGGTTCAAGCCGTTCCCTGAGACATATCTGACAATGACAGTGGACGGCTTCCCAAACTACTTCACCATGCTCGGTCCCAACACGGGTCTCGGATCTGGGTCTTTGACGGCTTTCATTGAAGCCCAAGGGGACTACATCATCAAGTGCATCCGCAAGCTCCAAAAGGAAGACTACGTGACCATGATGCCGAAGCGAGCTCGCGTCAAAGACTTTTCAGAATACATCGGGGAGTACTTCAAGAAGACCGTTTACTTGGACTTCTGCAAGTCATGGTACAGGACCGATGGCGGGCTAGGCGACAGGGTCTCGGGTCTTTGGCCTGGTAGCGTCCTGCACGCGATCGAGACACTGAGGGCGCCAAGATGGGAAGATTTCGAATTTGAATCACTGCATAAGAACGAGCTTCGATGGTTGGGCAATGGGTGGAGTTTGTGTATCATGCCGGAGGAGGAACAAGGTGATCCGAGTTGGTACTTGAACAAGGACAATGTGGATGTGCCACCTGAGGGAAAACCTGAGACAGATGCCAAGTACATGGCGAGACCGTTCTCTTACTGATCCGTCCAATGGTCAATTCTCACAAACCAAACGCTGAGTACCAGATTGTTAGATTATCAGCATAGTATAGATTGCAATTTATTGATAGTTTCCTTCGATTTTTAAATACTACTATGTATTCCCACCCTCACTCCGTGGCTATAACTGATAGTATGACAGAATTCACAAAGTAGCTATATATCTTGAGTATACAATAGTGTTTATATATACCTTGTTACTGCCTCTGGCTCCTGCTATATATACAAGCTCAAAAGATACTTAACTCTTATAATAGAAATAAAAGTAAGAATAATAGGTAAAGATACAATTTTAAAACTCTAGAGTAATATAGAAAATATATTACGAATACAATTAGACTTCTAGAGCATATCTTTCATAAGACGCCAAGTTAAGCATGCTTGAAAAGGTTGTGTGAGCTCTTTTTGTATTAAATTAGCAGTTTCGATGTATACGAATAGCACAGCTCTATATTTGACTTCTTCCTAATTACTTCTCTCTTAGATCTAGGAGACTATTTTTTCCGTTACCTTATATCCCTGTTCAAGACTCTTTGTGGCAAGAGGCTGCTATGTTTCCAACATAACTACCAGGCACCGCCAACTACAATCTTGCCCAAAAAGCATCCCACCCTTGAGCTAAACTATCTATTCCAAAATCCTTCCAAAGATCTTGAACCTCCTGAGAAGGTGCCTGACTCTTCCCAGGATAACCATACACTTTCATCACCCCAGACGTACGGTACTCACGACAAGGCGATATGCCATTGGTCAATTGTGTGACGTCCCGGGCGAACGCTGTCGCTGTTTCCCTCTGCGAATCGTTCATGACACCGTTGTAGTTCAGGAATATATACGCTATGTCAAGGCAGTGAGCTGAGCGACCTTGATGAAGCCCTTCCCACGGGTTAGATTCGTTGAAGTAATAGAACCAAGATTCAATAGGCCAACATGAAGCATACTGCTTCGATGTGGCGTAATATTTCAAACCTGTGGCAAACTGGACAACCTTGACACGTGTTTCGTCATCGTCTTCTCCACTTGATATTGTATAAAGCAACGAGATTGTCCAGTTTTGTGCCATGAGTCGCAGGAATGTTATCGGCCAAATACTTAATGAAGTCTCGAGCCAAGGAACCCTGTTCTCGGCCTTCGAATAAACCCAGAACTTGGAAGATGACAGCGTCAAAATCCGTCCATCCAATCATGAGGGGCGTTTTGTAAGGACGTGAGGGCAGATCAGTTTCGATTTGCTTGAATGAGGGTCGTTCATCTGTATCTATCACTGGCTGAAGGAGAACAGAGGGAGACACCTTAGAAAGGATATCGTCGGGTGAAATGGCGATCAATGCTGCAAGCTGGTCTTTGCTCGACAGAGTTGGGTCTATCTGAAGACACTCGAGTACAGATCTATACGCATCCTGGGCGACAGATCTTGTAGACATGGGAACTGCCAAATTGTTTCCGCTTAGGCAGATGGCGCGATCAAATAGTGTTGACTCCATGTCGAGGAGGAGCATGACGGAGCCTTGTGGTAACTGTCAGCTGCTTGACTGGGGTTAATCATTATGAGTACTTACTGGCTCCTGCACTCTGTCTGATAGCAGTGATGCGGTTCGGGTCGCCTGAGAATCCACCGATGTTTTGACGAATCCATTCGAAAGCAAGCCTCTGTTTGCCGGAGCACCTGATGCTCTCAGCTCATCACTATCAAGAAACCCTGCAATTCCAAGGTGGTAACAGTTTCTTGTTTAGCGAAACAAACACATTGTGGCTATTTGACAGGTATCTCACTTAATCGACACACCGATAACTGGCTTCCCAATGGATTGAGAATAGGCCACGATAGCTGCCATGTCCTGGTGTGGCGCTCCACTATCACCGATGATAAAAGCCCCTCCATGAATGAAGACAAGGACAGGGAGTTTTGCATTGTTATTTTTTGGCGGCTTCTTGTGGAATCGTAATGTTAAGATTCAAGCCATTGAGGTTACAGATGGGAGGGAATTCAGGTTAATTAAGGGTCCTAAGGGAGAAACTAGTCTGTATTAAGTTTATATT
>JABFFG010000275.1:0-40399 GCA_013623685.1 Fusarium transvaalense
TTTAAGCTTGATTTAAGGTAATAACTTAGCGTTTACCCCGCCTGCCAAGTAACCCTTAGCACTCAAAGTTTATTTCAGATGACCAATTACCGCTATTCTATCATGATAGCCTTCTAATATAAATGTGCGTTGGGGAAGTGATTGCGACGGGGAAAGATCCACTCTGGCCAGGCTATACTCATGAGTGTCCACCTTACCAACCAGTGATGTGCAATGGAACAGACATTTGCGGGATCTAGATCTGAATCCCTTAGGCGGTGGACGAAGTATAAAGAGTGGAAAGAAGCCGTCGTTTAATATCACATCCTGTAACCCCAAGATCAAAAGGACTACACCATGAATACCAGGCACTTGGTAGACAGAAAGGACAAAGAAGATGACCCATCTGTACCATTCGACGAGGTCGAAGAAGTCCTCAAAACAGCACCACAAGCTCGTGACTATTCAGGCGCCCACGAGAAGACAGACCCACGAGAGATTGCGCTTGTCAAGAAGCTAGACTGGTGGATCATGCCTATCCTGTGGTTGATGTACTGGCTCAATTACTTGGTAAGCACAGTTTCTTTCTCGCAGCCATCAATCTGACATAGGGAGGATCGTAACGCCATCGCCCTAGCCCGTCTCAACACCATTGAAAAAGACCTCAAACTCACAGGCACGCAATACCAAACCTGTGTATCTATTCTCTTTGCAGGCTATGTCATCGTTGGCATCCCAGCTAACATGGTCGTTACGCGCGTGAGGCCTAGTATCTGGATGGCATCGTGTATGACTGTCTGGGCCATCATCAGTGGTCTTACAGCACTCAGTCGAAATTATACAGGTCTGTTGCTTACGCGATTCTTCCTTGGAATCTCAGAAGCCCCTTATTATCCTGGTGCATTGTATATCCTTGCAAGATTCTACACACGAAAGGAACTTGCGACGCGTATCTCGATTCTCTACACAGGGAATATTCTTGCCACTGCTTTTGCAGGATTGATTGCATTGGGAATTTTCGAGATGGACGGAATGGTATGTTTGTCAAATCGATCTGAATTCCAGCTACTAATGAATCCAGGCCAACCTCGCTGGATGGCAATGGCTTTTCATAATCCAAGGCGCAGTGACTCTCCTCGTCGCCATAGCAGGCTTCTTTGTCTTGCCTGACGAGCCTCTCACAACGCATTGGCTTACACCACAAGAACAAACCCTCGCCCACGAGCGCACCCAGCGCGACACTGTTGGAAACTCTGGCGAGTCCACCAGATGGACGGGTATCATCTCCGCGGCCAAAGACCCCAAAGTATGGCTGTTCGTGGTAATGCAGCATTGTCATCTTGGAGCGAACGGGTTCAAGAACTTTTTCCCGACAGCTGTCAAGACGCTTGGGTTCAATCAGACCATCACACTTGTTTTGACTTGCCCGCCATATCTAATTGCTGGTGCAATTTCGATTGCCTGGTCTTGGTCCTCAGGGCGGTTTAATGAGAGGACATGGTGGGTTGCTCTCGTCATTGATGGTAGAACGATACTGATCCTGTAGGCACATTACTCTTGCTAAAGCCGTTGCTGTGTTTGGATTTGTTCTTGGATGTGCTACCCTCAATACGGGTGCTCGCTACTGTAAGTCTCGACCATACGCCCTTTAACCATTATTAATCAGTTTGATAGTCGCCATGTGTGTCTTCTCCATCGGTACATACGCCGTGAACAGCATCATCCTCGGGTGGGTATCAGCCACTTGCTCACAGACAAAGGAAAAGAAGGCATGTTCACTAGCCATAGTCAACTGCATCGCTGTGGCATCTTTTATCTGGACACCCTACATGTGGCCCTCGTCTGACGAGCCTCGATACACCATGGCTATGTCATCCAGTGCTGCGTTGAGTGTAGCGACTGCTTTAGGAGCTTGGGGCATGAGATTTTGGCTCATTAGGGAGAACAAAAAGATCAGACAGTCTGAGAACGAGAGTACTCTGTACTACGCATATTAGGGTATGAACGAACAGTTTGGAAAGTATCTCACACATGGGTGTCGAAATGTGGTTGCTGATGATAAGGTACCGAGGACAAGGCAGTGAAGGCCTTCTCCATGTTGTAGGGGAGAGGTTGTGTTAGGCTCCAGCACTCGGGCTGACATGATCAAATGATGGTCAATACTACGGACTGCCTGGGAGCTAGTTTTCCACCTGGTTTCTCGGTTTATATACACACAATTCTCACACAGCCTTAGCATCATCATTCCTATGTTATCACAACAGCCAAATATAAGGTTTTGCGCCTAGGAGAGCAACCGAAGCTTGGTAATATCAAGACGCCTCAACACAAGGTTCTGCACGAGGCGTAAAATACCCTGCTGGCTTCCTTCCTATACTACGGAAAGTCGGCAAACATTGACTTCGTCAATATTAGACAGATTCACATTGGAACATTTAAGAAGAAGGTTGTGACAGACGCTCTGGTGAATGTGTAGACTCATTCATGATTTGCTGAAGCTACATAATGTGTGGCAGTTTAGTCCCTACGTTCGTACTCCATCTCATCCGCCTCCCCCTTCACGTCAGCCTTCTCATCCCTCGCCATGATGGCCTCGGTGTCAGGCGCAAGCTTATTTCCATGACGACCAATCTTGTACCAAGGTAGTGAGAACAATTCATCCGTGCTCTCAAGCGATCGACCAGCCATCTCAGGAACAAATGCCCAAACCCAGATAAGACCGAGAAGACAGACAGCTGCGCAGAAGAAAAAGAAGCCGGTACTTGTCATAGAAAGGAGCATGAGCGGAACAGCTTTTGTGTTGCCGTACTGATTTGCAAAGTGGAGGCACATAGTCATGGAGCTTCCCAGAGCTCGAAGACGAAGAGGCCAGATCTCAGCGTTGACGAGGTATTGGAATGAATTCCAACCCATAGTCCAGCCTACACCTGAGAGGTAGAGCATCACGACAGCTCCCACACCGGCGTGCTTCTGAGATGGAGTTAAGGTTCCGTTCTCGAGAGCCTCGGTGCCAACAATACATAGGAAGATGGCGATATAAAGAACAGAAATCATTTGAAGAGTGATACCGCCATATAGAGAACGCCGGCGTCCGATAAAGTCGACCAGGAAGAAAGCGCAGAGGTAGGCTGAACTAAGTTTCACCACACCAAGGATACAAGTGGCAAAGAGTTTCTCCGATTGGCCAGACTTTCCAAGGACACCAAAGAACTCGGCCGCATAGATAGTGATGGCGCTGGCACCGGACCATTGACCGAGGAGTTGGGCCATGAAACCTAGCATGAGGCGATATCGGTTGGCGGGGATGGTGAGCAGTTCGCGTAGCTTGCCCCATCTTGACACACCGAGGAGGGCCTCCTGCTCACGCTCGAGCTGTTCTTGAATACCATATAGCTCTGCTTGGACGAATGGATGTGTCTCTGGGAGCTGTCGAAGCTTGCACAGGGCCTTGGTGCTCTCTTCGGCTCGCCCCTTCATAGTGAGCCAACGGGGGGTCTCAGGGACAGTGAAGGATAGGATAAGAAGTAAGCTGTGCATGGATGATTAGACTGTGATATCTAAGAAGACTTATGCACACATACCCTGAGAAGCCCATGTGACACATTTGAGGATCCACCCATTGCCATCGAGACGAATTAGGAAGGTTCATCGAGGCGCCCCAGTTGCTAAAATAAGCAATCATAACACCAAGATAAACTGAACCAGCGAAGATATTGGTGAGCATACCACGAATAGCTCTCGGGGCTGTCTCGGCAAGATATGTCGGACCGACTACAGCAGTCATACCGATACCAAGTCCAGCAATGAACCGTCCAGCCAGGATCTGACCCACGCTTCCATGACTTGTCACAACGATTATAAATCCGACAAGCCACAGCAGACAAAGAACCTGGAGTGATCGTACACGGCCGATCTTATCGCAGATGAAAAATGCCAGTAGCGAACCGGCGATAGAACCGATCTGGACCATGCTAGTGATGTTAGACTCGACTTGGGCTTGATGGTGTTCAGAGCCTGCATCGAGGTTGAACTCTTCTTTGAAGCTTTTGAGAGTCACCATGCCACCGACAAGACCTTCGTCTAGCCCACGACTGGCACCAAGGATGCCTTGCGGCAACAGTCAGTACAAGGATATACAAGAGGTCAAACTGGAAAGATAGATAACTCACCAAAGACAAAAGTGCTCCAGTACAAACGCCAGTTGAGCACTTCGCTAGGTGTCTCGGCCATAGCAGCCGGATTACCAAGCGTGAACTTCATAGTGACAGTTTATTGAAGCAGCTTGAGCAGGATCCAAGACCCTACGGTGTTCTTTGATACCTCTCTAGAATAAAGGCCAAGGAAAGGTGTTTATAACCTTCAAATCTCGGCCAGCTCCCCGTCTAGAAAATAAACGGCTGGCGGGCAAATACGGAGAATCTCCACAAGTATATTGAATCGTCTAGAAGACGATTGGAGAACCCCGCAGCCTCCACTCGACTACGGATATTTTGTGCCGATTGTGGATCACATAGTTCTCCAACGGCCTTTTTCCATGCGGAGATAGTAGTAGTCCCCGCATGTCTCTTCCGTATCTCCATGCTTGTATCTTGTTGGAGATCTCTTCCACGTTAAGATACAGTTCTGGAGGTCCTTCTTCTAATTTATATGTCTTATCTTTAAGGCTCCATGATGTTTATAGTTAGTCTTGGATATTCTGTTAGATCTAATTTCCAGCAGAGAACTCGATCATAAGGAAAGGTATCGATTAAACTCCCGGTTGCACCCTAGTTTTCTCACAGAACTTTTGTCAGCGTTGATGATCAGCACGGATAACCGGCACAGATGGAGGACTAGCGTCCACTTATACTCCATCTGTGAGACGACCCCAATCTTTGCTTCTTTACAGATCAGTGGTTAGGTTGGATAAGTCAAGTGGAACTGGGGTTGCTCAGACAAGCTTGAATCAAGGTGCCCGACACTTGCAGGTTCCCCGCAAACTAACGGTCCAATAGCATGTAGGAAAAGTATCATTAGATAAAGGACATCTCGACCTAGCAATTGACAAGCTACAAAGACGAAGTGAGCTTCAGATGGTGCAATCTTCCGGGCGGAGAATGCATACGTTGACGAAGTAGCCACGGCCCGAGATGGTTTCGGCATAATTTTTACCTCTCTAAATATGATACATCAAGATGAGTCAACACGAGGTTCCATCACCGCCCAGGGCACCAGTCCACTGTATCCCAGCTCCATTCTACATCGGTCAGTCGTGGTATATAAAGTCTTTTATGTAACATCCAAGGTTTGGTAATCTTTTACGGGTTCTAGAGCATCGGTAATGATAGGTTAAACCTACAAGTAGAGCCGACTTCGGCGGCATGCTTAGCTGCGGGGATCATGTGGATTAGTATCAACAGACTGTTCAATACTAGGTCACAACTGGCTGCCCAGTAGGGTTACCTAATTAGTGAATAGAAAGAAACTGTAGTGGAGAGAAGTAACCACTTCATCCCTTGTAGATAAGCCTAGATAGCACAACCATGAGCACAAGCCTTGAAAGTCTCAAGTGAGGCAACTGTAAAAGTATTGAAGCTACTAAGCACCATGCAAATGTTTTGTATTAATTATTCATTTCATTATTGCGCATGTGGACCTGGAGACTGGAAGAGATAGCCCAAGGAACTAAGACATGATAAGATCAAGCCGGTAACTGCAACAGATCTTAATAATGATCTACGCTAGAGCCATTTTAAGGGTTCTTCATTTCTTCTCGTCCAGCGAAGATTATACACCATTCTCTGAACTGTATATCACTTCACTGCCCGTCAAGGAGACAAAATACCACAGAATCTTTCAGCCATCGATGACTACAAACCGCCTACAGTTCCCCTATTGTTACAAACTATACTGGTCTGGTTTGGTTGCATTTACAGACAAACTACCAAGTGTTAGCTCGTTCCTGCATATGTAGTGTTTCCCTAAAGCTTACCTTGAGCAGCACGCATATATGTTCAAATTAAGATCTTTCCGAACATCGGTAAGAAACATTTCAACCTCATTTTGGCTCCAACCCAGACCACCCTGACTCTTAGGGCGGGTAAATACCGCGAGGCTACCAGCTGGTAGCCCATTCATTCCATTCTCATAAGACCAGATACCTAGAGAAGTTTAATATGATAGTGAGCAAAAGACTTCAAGCGACTCACCGAGTTGCTTATACTTTGGATCTTTTGACTATCGATTCAATCGCCACTTCCTTAACTATATCAACCTTAACAAAGCCAGCTTCCTCAAGCTGATCTTTGTATTTCCAGGCGCTGTCTAACAAAGATCCTATCGCGGCCAAGGCAACGAGAAGCATCTTTAACCATCTGTACAAAGCCGAGTCTTTAGACAAGATGTCATCGTTCGATGCCATTAGGTAGACACAGTCAATAAATTCGATTGTCCCACAAGCGCTGATATTTCTGACAGTGAGAGGTCAGACCAGGAGCGAACGAGAAACATACCGGCCAACCTACTTATAGCTCTACTTGAACAACCTGGGCCAGTCGCGGAAGGACCATGTAAGAAAGCAAGCGAGAATAAAGTCAAAGTTAGAAGAGTAGTCCCAAGGCTCCTCTATATCGTCCACATACAACGTAACATTAGGTGGGATGTTGTCAAGTAGTAATCATCCTGTCTTCTAACACAATCGTATTGTACGTACACCGAGGGTTGGATTGCGTTCAAGTCAACTCCAATAACCTGTACCAATTGGAGAATTAACCATGCCGTTCAATCAGAAACAGACCTCGCATCCCCGATGTTCATCAGTTGAGTAATCGTCAACAGGCATCTGAGTTGATGACATCGAAAACACGATGGAGCTTCGCGGGCAATGGAGTCATGTGGGAATTTCTCTCGAAAGTGAGAAGCGTCAATTGATGCCGTAACCCTGCAAAGACGCGATGAGAGGAATGAGTGACAAAATGAGGGTCTTTATACATAATCACTCGTTTTCACCCTAATTACATTGCGTCAGCGGTCTATCTACCTAAAGAGGTCTTAGCTATATATTAAAGAAACAGTTGTATTACAAGCACATATTGCACTTCACAACTTTATTTAAACCTGGATTATAACAATCGTACCGACCTCTTCAATGTTAGCCTGTATTGTACGACTGTGCTTGACAACGAAGGGGAGACCTAGAAAGCAGTGAATAAGATCGACAGGATATGATGGTGCAGAACATCGCTCAGAGCACCGGCGATTATACATTTCTCCGTCGCCAGATGTGAGAGGGTAATCGCCCTTGGCACAATTTAACCAAATTTCCGGAACATGTCAGACGAACCCTAGCGCTCAAAAGATTAACAATCCCCTGACGGTTGGAGGGAGGCTAAATCAGTCCGGACCAATTAAGCCGCCAATTGTCAATAGACTGGGGAACTAAAAAGCCACCTAATGACACCGTTTCTTTCTAGCGTCATGGAAAAGCTTCAATAATTTACACTTTTCAAGGCTCCGATGATATATTTCAATAATTTTGATTGAAAATCGCATCTATAGGAGAAGAAGATTCTAGAGACAGTACAAAGCTGCGAAGCATTCACGAAGCAAGACAGAGACTCGTTGTAATTGACTCATTCTCACGTCTTCGATCCACTATGCCTAGCCTCGTTCGCTAAGAATTTAGTTCTGGTCTAATAGGCAGTAGGCGATCACTTCATTTGGAATCACAGGTCTACCGCAACCTAAGAGCCACGGAGGTACAAAAACTCCGTGCTTGACGCTAGCAAGCGGGGGATTTTCTCCATACGTCGTCTCCTCCTTATTCTACTCTCTCACAACCCTGAGACATCGATTAAGTTGAATGCAACATCGTCACCGACTGCTTGGTTCGCTTTTCTTAGCTCGTGGCTCTTGTCCGACAACCTCGCCTCTGAATTTCGTTCTTGGCCTTCTCTTCAGTCTAACATGAATAGTCTACCCACTGCTATTCCACGAGGATCGTGGGTTCTCGTCACAGGAGCGAACTGCTACACTGGCAGTCATGTAGTCATTGAGCTCCTCAACCGAGGCTTCAACGTGCGCGGCACGGTCAGAAACCTTAACTACAGCAAATGGCTCCTTGAACACCCTTCTGTGAAACCATTTACCGACCAAGGGAAGGTAGAATTGGTTCTTGCTGACACATCCAAACGTGGTGATTTCGACGAAGCAGTCAAGGGAGTCTCAGCTGTGATCCACATTGGCAACATCGGCGAGCAAACACCGGATCCCAATGTGGCCTTCCCATCAGCCATTGAGGCTGCGTTGTCGGTTTGTCGATCTGCTGCTAAGGAACCCTCCATCAAGCGTTTTGTTCTCGCGTCAGGGCTCTGGTCGGCCATATGGCCCAGACCAGGGGAGTCGTCGACAGTTAATCAGGAGACCTGGAACGAAGATTTAGTCAAGTTAGCAAAATCGCCTCCCCCATACGAATTGACTCGTATGCTTGTAACCTACCTGGCGGCCAGGGTCGATGCAGAGAAAGCGGTATGGAAGTTTGTTAAAGACGAGAAATTACCCTGGGAAGTCAATTCTGTTAGCCCATGTTGGACGCTTGGCGACCCGTTGGACGTCAGACACTATATGCCTATGCCGACTCAACTCCTGCAGCAGTTATATCTCGGAAAGACAGATGCACTCAAGGAGAACACGACAGGTAAGTTGAAATCTAAAGTAATATGAGACGACGAGAGGCTAAGTGAACAGTGTATTACACTCACGTGTCGGATGTGGCTGTTATTTACACCGCTGCTGCTATTGACCCTGATGTGAAGGGCACACGCATACCAGCCCTCGCCAAATCCTTCAATTGGAACAATGCGCTGGCAATTCTACGCGCCGCATACCCCGAAGAGGACTTTGAGGAAGATTTTGTCGCTGGAGATCCCGTCTTGTCATACAAGATCGAGGACGACATCGCACCAGAACTACTCCAAAAATGGGCTGGGAGAGACTGGATCAGCCTTGAGAAGGGTATCACGGAAACAATTGACTTTTCTCGAAAGATTGGTAATTTGGACTAGTGGGTTCAAAACTGGGAAGAGGGTATTTGGGGATAAAATCTTCAGTCATTAGGAATACTGACGCAAGAATGGGCATTGCGGCTGTGCAAGACTGTTCCGACTACCTTGGCGGGGTGTCGGCTGCACGGATAAAGAAGAGGACACAAGCTTTAAGAAACAAATCGTACACATTGTACACATTTAATTCCCGAACAAATTCAAAAGTTAAAGATTTGGTAGAGCCACTCAGGTCTTCGAAGGAGCCTCCACCTCCGGCTTTTTACCATACACAACGTAACTAACAGCATTCCAGTCAGCAGATATAATCTCTACCAAGTCCTGATGGGGTGGAGTATGGCCTGAACAGACACTTACATGGGAATATACGCATGTACGCCCCGGTCTCGAAGCTGCTTCCTCATAGCCGAGCAGAGAACCATAACCTCATCAGCTGACCATCCCAAGAACCTCGTGAACAGCGCAAGCAAGAGACCCTCAAGGCCATTGTTCATGTTAGCATACGACCACTTTCCAAGCTCTTTGTGATGCCTGTCCTTTGGCCACTCGTTGATGGGCCACTTGTACTTCTTCTCGACCACCTCAGTGAAGCCGGCCTTCTCGAAGAATTTCTTGTATTGTGGTGCGAGGTTTATGGCACGCCCGGCTTTGGCGCTAGCTTCGATACTCAAGTCGCCGGAACGGACGAGGGCACTGCCGGGGAGAAGGGTATCATCGTCACAGGCGGTGGGGTAGGTGAGGTCTTGCATTTCGAGATAGCCACCTGGTTCGAGGTTTCTGTGCGAAAGAGTTAGTTAATGAAGTACTAATATGGAATATAACGTACTCGTAACTGTTCTGGATGAACTTTTCGGTGTCGGCGAAAGATCCTGTCATGGTACGAGCGAAGATGAAGTCGAATGGCTCTGTCCAGGTCCAGTCTTTCTCGAGGTCATCAATCTCAAAAATACAGTTGGGTGGAACCCTTGAAGTCCGTCAGTATTGTGAAGTTCAAAAGAGTAGTCGAAGATCTTACATGGTCGGTTGGATTGGACTAAGGTCGACACCGATTACCTAACTCGTTTAGTCACGCGGAAACCACAAGCGAAATGAGGCCAATTCTACCTTTGATTCTGGATGAGCATCAGCTGATAGCGAGGTCAGTTATGTCTTTATACTTTAAGGTTAGATACACGAACCGTATTCAATAGCCCAAAGCCCAGTGCCGGTACCAGCGTCGAGAACACGCTTAGCAGACCCTTTAATCTTGGGATTGAGACCAAGTTCGCCATGAAGTGTCAAGAGCCAAAGGTTGTGCTGCAAATCTATATCGCCCTGTCAGTTGTATTGTTTTCCAGAGTGAATATAGTTAACATACCAAGGCGATCACTTTCAGACTCGTCGTTAGGGAAGTTATATTCTGTTTTCACTATTAGCTTAGCCCTGTCAACACGCGAGATGGAAACATACTTCCAGAGCTCATGGCATGGTATGTGCGGCCATTCTCCTCTTGGTACTGCAAGACACTTGATCGGAGTGACTCCAAGCTCTCGAGGTCCGACTGAAACTACTCAGCTTACTCCCTGCAATGGAATGACCAGATTCGCACGAGATATGCATTTAGAGTCATTAATATTCAGCACTTACGCCTGAAAAGGTAGAGTCTGTATCACCATCTTCAAATGTATCCGCAGTCTACTCACAAGTCAGTATAGTCTCGTTAGCCAACACGAGACCTTGCTTACCAATGGCTCATTTGCCTGCTCCACCTGTGCAGCCATGATATCGTATTGTTGGTTGATCAAGCAATAATTATGATCAGAGTGAAGAAATCAGCCACGAGAGGGGAAGAAGACTTCCATCACTCAAAATCAGGTGACCCCCTACGGAAGATTGCTCAGGTTAGGAAGGACGTCGGAAAAAACCTCATATTGGTTCATGCAGCGCTGGCTTATTGAGGAGCGCATTTCCGATGCATCTGGCAGGCGCAGTTATGGCATGAACCAACAGTTCCACTGCCAAGAATCGGTTTAGGCGAGCCTGGTCGGTACGTACCTTTCTTGAATTCTGTAAAAACTATCAGCAAGATGAGTTTATGAAGAACTACAAGTCATAGGTATGGTGTCGCAAGTTGAAAATGTAACACTTGATGGGAATAGAATGGGAGTAAGTATATACAAGCCGAAATCAGTATAGATGCAGATAAACCACAATTCAAGGCTTACCGAACATGTTCCTAGGCCTCGGGTAATTCACTTAATGTTCCCTGTTACCCACTTCTATGCAAATCAATGAGAGAAGACATCGCAGAAATCAATCTGTAAACAGGAGGATTTCCCCAGTGGGTACAGGATAAAACTCCGCTGCATGCTTCGTAGTTCTAGCATACAGTTAGAACAACTTAACTACTGTATTGGAGCACCACGAGGGTTATTATCCCGCCTAGTTATCTGTAAAATCGAGGCTTATAGCTCAACACACCGTGTCTCGATAAGATGGAATAATCTAATGGCAACAAAAACATACTTCAAATAACCTTTCTAAAACTCATGATAACATCCTCATTCGAATCACCCAACTCGTGAACCTGCGCCTCATGTTCTGGTGCTTCATAAACAGGCGGAGGGGAAAGGGAACTCTGTACACCACCCGGACTGCTTCCCGAAGATGGTCCAAACATAGATTGTCGGCCACCCGATTGCAGCGGCGTACGAGGTAAAGCAACGACTCCATAGTTGGGCCCATGTCTTGGGGATAAAAGTTCATAACTGGAGGATTGATAGGGCTTTGGGTAGTTGCGATCTTATTTTTCTTTCGTCGGAGAATGAAGAAGTTACCCAGCATGACGAGGCCGACGAGAGCTGCACCACCGATAGCACCTCCTACTATTGCATCAATCGGCATTGTGCCGCTTTTATTCTCGCCATCGCCAGAAGCTGATTTTGTTGATACAGCACCTCTTGTGACCGTTGTTGGTTCATTGGATTCGAACACCGTTTCATCCACCACTTCTCTTGACTCTGTAGTTACAGTTGCACCGTTGGCAACTCACGTCATAAAGTCGGGATACATCTGGCCATAGAAGGTATGTTCAGCACTCTGCACTGCTGTCAAAGACGAAGACGCACATCTGAAGTCAAAAATGCCGTTCGGGAAGGCATACGTTCGGCAATGTGGTGTGTCGGCGTCCGTACTGCGAAGAAGTATTCGCAACCCTGCAAGTCAGGCCAATTGGCAGGAAGGCTGCTTATTTTTAGTTGCGCGGCGTATTGGGGCTTGCCGCCACTGCGCAACTTGGGGTGAGGACTCTAGTGGAAGTTATATCTTTCGCAAACAGCTCTCCCCTCACTGTCGTTCGGCGTGGCTTAGTAGCAAGGTCGGCAGAACAGAGGTTTCTTGGCGCCTAGAACTCTCCTGATGCACTTGGAGGATGCGCAATGTGCTAGTTCTTTTTTGGTAATTTGATCTTGGAGATCCTTACGCCACGATAGCTGGGAATAGTCGCCTAAAGGAGACTTGAAATATGGGCTTCGGTATAATTCTGTCATCACCACAGACTGTCGCAGCAGAGACTAACTCCGTACTTAATTAATGCCAAGCTTTTATTCATATAAATACCAAGACAGGAACTAGAATATTTCCCGTAGAAGGCAAAAAGACTGGAGAGCTCGAATCTTAAACTAGTCAGTTATATAGCTATTCTTAACTTTCTAAAAATGGCCTTTCTATTAATAAGTCAGGCAAAAACCGATAGAATTATACCCTAGCGTTACAGATAATCGGTATATATTGGCCGGTATGAAGCAGATTGTCTGAAAATTCTCCGCTGTAAGTAGTACCCTATTGTCTTCTAAAGTTCTGTATTCCCTAAACACCAGGATACTAAACATCTCGTACAGTTTCTGTAATTGTTACAGCTTGTAACGAGAATATAATATACAGTTATTATGTTATTTCTCAAATAAGATAAATATTGGAATTCAGATCTGGCACTTAAAATACCTAGACCTAATTATTTGACTACTGTTCTAGTTAACCTGCAGCTTCTAAGTAGTCGGCATGCTTAGAGTGCAGTTAACAGGCAGTAGTTAGCTTACGGAAGCTAAGATGTGTTAAAGTTAAGATTATTAAATCCTCTGTTCGAATTGTAGCAATACTCCCTTTTTTTCAGTCTGAATCCTAGACTCAACCCCAGTTAACTTAAAACACCAATTAAAGCATCATTCAAGGCTGGTACAGCTGTAGCAGCTAAAAGGTCTTAGATACTTAAGAGAATTCTCGCCAGAATTAATATTCTTATTACATACTCAAGAGTATAAGAGCCAATGTAGTTATATAAGAACCCCTCTATATTACCTCTATTCGTAGAAAAGTACAGATAGCTAGCTGGTTTACTACTTACTGTAGTCCCTGTAGTAAGATAATAATTTGTACTTACTACTAAGCTTGGAAGTACCTCCTGTACTCTCATACAAGTGGGTGTCTCAGCTACAGTTATCTTTCGCAAGAACCTTTAGCTGCTACCTCCGTACTAAGTTAAGCGGTGAAGTATTGTGGAGGAGACCAAGCGGGCGATCATGCAGGCTGCGGCTAACCCGTTTCGACGCCTCATTGTATGAATTTCTAGGGAAAGTAATACCTTGAGCTACAACTATACTTCTATACATAAGTGCTTCTTCTAAGCCCAAATTCATGAATTACCTTCTCCAAGGTATACTTAATATTCGCTATATCTAAGCCGAGTAAACGAAAAGTGGGATATCTAAAGATTGCATTACCGGTAGTAAATATGTCCTGGTACCGAGTCTGTGGGAGCCGTGAACTCATGGAATCACGGGTGCCTGTGGATCTGTTAGCTCCCCACCTAGACCCTATCAGTACTGATGCGCATACTCTTTGCTGAGAGGGAGTGATTTAATTTCTGAGCGCAGGGTTTTACAGGCCACAAGGTAATAAAGGGCACTTCAGATACCTAAGATATAATTGGTCAGCCCCAATTGATAGGCTCCAATGGTATTTCAGAAGCTCGAACAAGTCAGTATTAAGCAGGTATTACCCTTATGTCTAGCTTACTGTTCGTTTTGTCTTCTGCGCGTCACAACATGCCCTCGTATTACAAGATAACAGACATCATCCCAACTCCAAATATGCAAATCTCGATCAAGCTTTCCATCTCATACGCCTTTGACTGGGTGGTTCTTATCACCGTTCTCATCGCCTCGGTCATTGTGGGCAACCTCAGGCCTAACAAGCGAGACTTCTCCGTGGTCAACCCAAATATCTCGCAAGTTGCTCATCAATGTCCATTGCAAGTCGCTTTCGCTAACCGCCATGTGCAAGCAGATACCCATTTAAGGGGGATACGATTCCACTTGTTCCGGCCGCGATCCTATCACTCGTTGTCCCAGCCGCCATCATCGCCGGCGTAGTCCTTATATTTGTCCCGGGAAGCACAGTGCCTAGGAATACGCCTTGGACTTTGATATGGAGGCGGAAGCTGTGGGAGCTTCATGTGGGCCTGTTGGGGCTTGCGCTGTCTTTTGTTTCTACGTTTTTCTTCGTGCAATGTATGAAAAACCTGTTGGGCAAGCCTCGACCTAATATGCTGTCGAGATGTGAGCCGGATCTCGCCAATGCTATGAAGCATCTTGTGGCAGGATATGCCAATAGTCTGGCTGATGGGCGGCTATACTCAGCCGATATTTGTCAACAGAAGGACTCGGCAAAGCTCGACGAAGGATTCCGAGCCTTTCCCAGCGGGCACTCTTCGATTAGTGCTGCCGGACTTGTTTACCTGACCTTGTACCTCGCAGGGAAGCTGGCTGTTAATATCCCGTTCGTCCCCTCTGGCATCAGATTCAGGCACGATGCGTTTCCGTCACGATCCGGGGAGCATGAACTATCGAGGCTTTCTTTCCCAACGTCTAACAATAGACGCGCCACGCAAATCCAGTCCCAGCGCCGCCAGGCTGCCAGCGCCCCTTTATACCTCTTGCTCCTGGTTATCGTACCCTTTGCTCTAGCTGTCTACATCAACTGCTCGAGATGGTTCGACTACCAACACGACGGCTTCGACATCATTTTTGCTTTTCTGATGGGCACTGCTGCAGCCTATTATAGCTTTAGATTCTATCATCTGCCTATCGACAGAGGAGCTGGCTGGGCCTGGAGGCCGAGAACCCAAGATAGGGCATTCTGGGCTGGTGTTGGTAACCTAGGCTATGTTGGGAACATTGGTGAAGATGACCATGCTGTCACACTCCCTACCCATAGGACACACGAAGATTTGAGTTCCGGAGATCAAACAAATGAACTCGGGTATCGAAGAGATGATCTGGAGTTGCATGGGATGGGTTCGAGAGTATAATGGGCAAGTTGCTTATGCTAAGCTACTGGAGAGCAGGAGCAATACAGCATACGGATTCAGGGACAGCAGTGTCAAAGGCCAAAAACTTCCAGCGAAAGCGCACTAATAGACACCTCTATTGGCCATTAATAAGCTTGTATAAAGTGACCTCATGCACTCGTAATCAGCTGGTACTAACTGAAGATTACGCAATTTCTGCCACGCCCCTAGTCCCCAAGTAGGAAGACGGCTAAAAATAGCGCTTGATGGTAAAACATAGACAGTGTCTCTGAGAATGTGCAGTACGATATTAAAGCTTGGTGGGACAATCAAGTAACGGAAGGTACCGCAGGAGCTATTCGCATCATTGACAGACGAAAGGCGTCTTGTGTGTCAACAGTGACATTGCTGGTGAGCTCCATGTGCCGCTCTGACATGTCCGTTGTTTCAGGCAAGCTTCTTTATGTTGATGAATTTGCGGTATTATGACAACAACACAGTGGTGTAACAGCATCTTGTCGCGGAGTGCCAGGGCAACAGCCTTCCTTGTCGTCCTCGACGTAGACTTGGTAAATATGAGATGCGAAGCTCATATGCGGTAGGATCTCGTTGCCCCTCCTCTAACTAAATTGATGTGCTCATCGGGTTCATATACCAAATTATATTACTTAAATCAGGCCGGTCATTGCATACAAGTGTTGAAGGTGTAGACTTGAGAGAGTATATTTGCTAAAAGCCAGACAATGTATTTTTTCCCTTTGAAGCAGTGATGATCTGTGTTGTAGGCTAGGCAATGATCTCCACGAGCATTAGGAAACAACAGCAATTAGTAATTAACCTGTGTCTTTTAAGCAAATGTGTAATACTAAGCAGAGAGAGAGAGAGAGAGAGAGTAGATACACTAAAATAGGAGGCCCTTTAGAAGGAGCAGGCATCCTCAGGAGTAGGGAGATTTTGGGCTAGTTCAGTAGTAAATTTATCAGAGCTATGAGATAATAAAGCACGGAGAGTTTAGCTAGTTTACTTTTACCTAAATGACGACCCAAACACAGCCTCCAATATCACATAGTTATTCCATCCCTTTATGCCTACCAGTTTCATCATCTTGGCATCCTGTGATGCATCCGACCTCGGTTTCCATTTGTTTAATATTGACGGCGTCAAAGGACTTGGACGTTTATCGAGCAGCACACCTTGCTGAAATTCGACAAATAAATCACTGCCGGTTAATGGATCATACAATGTGCTGACGGGGGTATGTCCCTGTGAATTACGCTGCTTCGAAACAGAGCATGGTCTGGCAATGATTATCGGCGTTGTTAGCGTTAAGGTCAGGAATTCCACATGCTGCCTACTTCATGTTTCACTCCGCGCTATCCAAGACGCTACCATAATCTCATGCATTTTGGGCGATGCTTCGGTTTGTGTAAGCCATAACTCAGCCTTTCATTCCATTGAGGTTGTGTCCCTGCAAGCAAGTTGAGACGTTCGCTGGTGACTGCATAGGCGTATCCCCAAACAGTTTGAAAAATATACCCAATTGTGAGGTGTATTTTTAAAATCGCTCGCGCCGAGATCCGATGGTGGATAGATATTTTCTGAAAGCTGAGATGCCCCTGCATGTCTTGGGTTGACGCGCAAGTCCGGTTGGAGTGGTACGTAATGTGGCCGTCTCTAATGGATGTTGATACCCCTATCACACAGAAGCGGGCCGATACTAACATGAAACGCGGTAGTGATATGCCCGAACCGTTTTAGTGGCTCGGGATTGACATTCTTCGGGGAGCAGCCGGCTAGACGTACACATTGGTGAAATGAGACACATTATTGGATCGACAGCTTCGTAACTTTTGTTCCTTCTTAGATGACATTCCGTTTTGTACGAGCATCTTGTGTCCAGATATAAAATTGACTGCATCACGCCGTCTGATATACATGAGGTCTGAAAATCAGTGTATCTATACTTTTCTTCTCTTGCTTCACCTCTCCTTAGCCTTCTCCTTAACCTGGTTTCATTCACGACGATGGAAAGACCCAACTTTCAGGGGAGCACTGCCCATCTATGTTCAACCCCAACGTTATCATCTGCCTGTACCCTGACACATGGAGCATCAACACCAGCTGGCTCTCAGTCTGAGACTGGATCAGAATTCGAGCTTCGAGTAATCACGACAGCCGAGATTGAACAACAAATCAATTCTCAAGCGCTCGACGAGGCCGAACCGCCATATCATGTCTTCTCGGAGCACAAGAAATGGATGCTTGTTTACCTTGTGTCCTTGGGAGGATCATTCTCTGCTTTGTCATCCAATATCTACTTCCCGGCGATTGATGCAATATCCAAAGACCTTGGCACTAGCACGACCGACGTTGCTCTCACCATTACTGTCTTTATGATTGTTCAAGGTGTCGCGCCTTCGCTGTATGGTGCGATCTCGGATACACATGGACGTCGACTCACATTTTTACTCACCCTCGTGGTTTATACCGTTGCGAACATATCCCTGGCCTTCACGTCGAACTTTGCGATGCTTCTTGTCCTACGAGGACTGCAAGCCGCAGGCTCTGCCGCGACGATAAGCATCAGCACAGGCGTAATTGCTGATATAGCGGAGCCAGGTGAGAGAGGAGGTTTTATGGGAACAAATGCTGGCATTAGGTATGAATTCACATGGAATTCAGAGGAATCACGATAGCAACTAACACCCAGGCGTAGGATGATAAGCCAAGCCATTGGTCCTGTTATCGGCGGACTCTTGAACAGTGCGTGGGGATTCAGAAGCATTTTCTGGTTCCTGTTCGCGTTCAGTGTCCTCGTTCTCATATTAATGCTGGTGTTTCTACCAGAGACGCAACGTAAAATAGCCGGCGACGGTAGCATCCCTCTTGCAGGCTTCCACAAGCCCTGGTCATATTTCTTCCGCCCGCCCAAGGAATGGCGCCATGGCCCAAGCCCGCAGATGCGAAAACTAGAACGCCTTTCTTGGAAGAAGATTATTGAGCCTTTGACATACATTCTTAGAAAGGAAATTCTAGTCCTTCTGTCCTGGGGCGCTCTTGTCTACACCTTATGGAGTATGGTTACGTCTTCGACCACGACTGTGTTACTGAAGACATTTCCTGACCTTACACAATGGCAAATCGGTCTATGCTTTCTCCCAAACGGAGTAGGCTGCGTTCTTGGGTCGATATGTACCGGTCAACTAATGGATCGAGCATTCAAACGTGCCGAGGCTCGGTACAAAGAGGAGCATGGGCTCAAGTACGTAAACTTCAAGACGCAGCAAGACTTTCCTTTAGAGCGCGCTCGACTGTCCTTGATGCCGTACTTCACTGTTATCTTCCTCGTCTCCATGGCGCTGTACGGACCCAGCTACGAGTTCAATGATCTTCGGAGGCACTTCGCAGGTAACCTGATAGCGTCGTTGGGACTCCAATTCCTTATCGCATTTACAGCAACTGCGATATTCAACATCAATTCGACAATTTTGGTAGACGTCTTCCCGGATAACTCAGCTGGTGCTACAGCGACCAACAATTTGTGCCGATGCCTGCTTGGTGCAGCTGGTGTAAGTGCAATCCAGCCTCTGATTGCAGCCATAAAAATTCGCAACGCCTTTCTCGTTCTCACGGCAATCGCTGTCTTTTTCTCACCACTGGTCTGGGTTCAATGGCGGATGGCGGAAAAATGGAGAACAAATAGAACACAGGCTTGATCAATGAAAGCTGTCAGGCCTGGCTTACTCATTGTCGTAGGCCAGCTATGTCTCAACGAACCTCAGGAACAACAGCCCTCAGTAATTGTTGAACTGGAGCAGTTATTCCACCGCCCAGTTCATCCAGTCGACGATGGCTGCCTCCTCAGGCGCTGCTTGGCTGGTTTGTCCACTGAACCCGACCTCGAACCAACTGCTACCCGGCCCGTTACTGAACAACCGTTGACACTGGACCCCGATACGCCACGGGACCTGCTGCGCCTCTACGGCTCGCTTTTGGACACTTTCATCCATTCCCCAGAGGGTTTTCCATTGATGTTTCTTGTAAGGATACTCTTTCATACCTCGTGCTATACCAACTGGGCGTAAACACCCTTCCTCGCTGCATCTAAGCTAATGGCTTGGCGGATGGATGAATGGTATGGCGTCGATGGTCGGTGGTAGCAGTGGCTATGTTGCTAAATCTCTCTGCTTCTGGATAATATTGGGGTTGAATTGGATTGTCGCTATGATCTTGCTTTTTTCTGCTGCCTGTATTGACTTGTGATGCTTCCTCAAATGCTGCCCTACTTCCTTCTCAGTATACACATAATGATATACTTTGCAAATAATAAATAGAAACTCAGGCAGTTTTACAAATAGACCTATGTTTTCTATAATTGATACTGTTGGCTTGTAACTGTTAAAAGCTGATAGATAGATTGTTAGTTGCTTTATTTTAATAACCGTTAATTGTTATTTGTATCTATTAATATATTTACTTATTATTACTATTGCTTAAACCTTAGTCTCAACTTAGTTGCATATATTGCTACAGTTTAATAACTGCTATAAATTGATAGTCTGTAATAATACTAATGTGAGATATATTTGTATTTACTGTTACGACTTAACTCTCCTTATAAATTGCTTTAGCTTAATTGCTGTTCTCTGCTTATATTTCCATTGCTCTCCATACCTCGGCATACTGGAATGCACAGACCAACTTGGGGTAAATGATGAGCTAATTGCTACTCACTTGCAACAATGCTAAATGCAATTAACTGAATTTCAAACTGATCGCAACATCGCAATATTTGCTATAAGGGTGTTTACCATTTAGCCAAAACTGCTACTCAGGCTGTAACCCTAGCTTCAAGACATTGTAACCAAGGACGACAAATCTGCTAGTGACTTTGCTTTTCGTACAGGTATGATTATATAATAGTAGAGCCACTCATAACAGACTCATGGGAAACTCAACTATCTTGTCCCGGAAATAGTCTGCGAATCCCTTGCCAAAGCCGTCTAAGCGGCTTGAGCTACTCACTCCACGGCCAAGAATACCATAGACCACAAAGTGAACGGCATGGATGTGTGGAAATTCAACACGCTCAATGAAGAAGGTATCACGCCAATCTTTTCCGAGCAGCTCCTGGACACGCGCAATGGTCATGTACGACTGGAGCCATTTCCAATGGGCTGGGTTTACAACAAAGAGACCAAAGTTGAGATTCGACCCTTTGTCTCCTGAACGGGCCAGAACGACATCGCCAAGACGCAGACTCTTGGTAGGTTCCAGAAAAGCTGTCTCCACATGAGGATCATAGCTATTGTGGGGACTAACCCTTTTGTATTCGCGAGGATGTCCCGTATCGTGCGATGCAACAACAGCAGCGTCTTTGACAAAGTTGATTGTTTCCTTGATATCGACTTGACTGATAAGAGCCGGGTAATATGCGAGGAATGGCCTCGGAACGGCACTGCGGGTATCAAGAGACGCGTGAAAGCCTACAAGTCATTCAGTTCAGTTTGTCTCATTGCCAGGACACCAGCAAACGTACCCGAGAAATGCTTGAGTGAAATATCCTTGAAGACGCTTGCAACGGCTGCAACCGTCTTTTCGGACCTGCTGGCAATGAAGACCCGCATGTACGTCGTGCTTTCAAGTTGGCATGTAGGGTTAAGAGCAGGAGTTCCAACCCTGACGATAGTGCGATACGTTAGCATAACTCATAAAGTACGCATAAGAAGGAACCTATTGTTCTTACCTTTGGAACTCTAAAGTCTCAATCTGATCGATGACCGACTGAGGGAGAAAGTATTTGAACTGCTTTTCGACGAGATCCCACTTTTTGTCGGTGGCATAACCCGTCGCGTTCAGAAGTAGCTCAGCCTGAAATCCCCCCTGATAAAAGACGGCGAGTTTGGTTGTCGGGGGAGGTGGCGATCCTCGGATGCCGCGAACTCGAACTCTAAAACGGATCATGAGCGATGGACGATGAAGAGAAAGGCTTAACTTACCTATCCTTGCCCTCATTCTCAATCACGACATCCCCAATGTAGGCACTGACATCGCTATTGAGGTAGATATCTCCTTGCAGTTCATAGACAAACTGACACCGGACCGTATCCACATTAACAACACCCTGCGTACCGGGGTGCTTTGTAATAACGCATGAGCCATCCTTCGAGATTTCGGCAATAGGAAATCCAGGTGCCACCAAGTTATCGAGATCAAACTTATCAAATCCCGCAAAGTTTGCTCCAGTGACGTAAGCAGAACACTCAATGAGATGGCCTGCAATAAGAGACCCAGCAAGATAATCGTAATCAGTCTCGGCCCAGTCATGCCAGAACCACGCCGCAGCAATGACAGGGCTGGCATCAGCAACTCTTCCACAGATGATGATGTCAGCTCCACGCCTGAGACCATCCACGATCCCACGAGCACCGAGATAGGCATGAGCGGATACCATTGGAACCTTTTCGTCAGCGTTGAGAAAAGCATATGTCAGGTCCGATTGAACGACGGAAAGATTTCCAGAGTCAAGATGCTGCAGCTCTTCTTTAGTTGTTGGCATGTTCGGTCCAAAGCGGTGGTACATATCGTCTCCAGAAAGATAGGCAACGCTTAAGCTAAGATCTTTCTCTTCGGCCTTGATATAAAAGGTTCAATTACCAAGTCCTTGGAGTTTAGGATGAGTTGCTTACTAAATTCTGCACCTTTAATGCGAGAGCCTTGGGATCAAGGGCACCTCCGTTTATGACCACACGAATACCCTTGTGGGCGATCACATCAATGGTCTGCTGCAGGCCTTCCCAGGCTGTGATCTCATAACCGGGATGTTGACCATTTCTATATGCGGTGGCATTGTTCGCGAGATTTACTTCTGTATTGTCACAAAATTGTTAAACACCGAATTATATAAGAAAACGAAACTTCTCTCTCACCTGCGAGATAATCACCGGTTATGAAATCGACATCACCAAGGGTTGCCTGACGATACATCTCATATGCTGGGTCCCCTGCATTGAATATTGTTAAATCGTTAATCCATAGAAAGGCGGATGAACCAACCATGGTAACCAGAGCAATTTGCCACACGAACAGGGCGATTTCCGACGGGACGCGACATTGTTTAAAATTTGTATAATGACTGACAATAATCGTTTTACGAGAGGCAAGGACAATGAGCCAAGAGCATTATTTATGGTGGCCAAATTCGAGATCTTAGACCGTTGATCGGCGAGGCATGAATCCCGTGGGAAAAATAAACGCCGTGGGCCGTGGGCCGTGGGCTTAGGGAACCCAAAGACCACGGAATGTCATTTAGGAAATTTCCTCGGTCATATTGTGGAAACCAGGTTTTGAAAGGCACCCGTTAATATCTAACTACTATGTATCTTAACAGCTGGATGTTTGTTCAACTATAAAAGACCTGTGCCTCCATCTCTATCATCTCTCAGCCCGCAACTTCTACAGACTTGTTATTCCTTCAAGCAGCATGACGCCTCATGAAACAATTCCCGGAACTGGCATATATGGTCCTGGCACGTTTATTGACAAGGACTTCATTCCAGTCCCCGTTGATGCCAAACGTGTATTCGAGCTTCTGGCTTCCAAAACTCCCGGATTCATCAAAGACCCAAACGTGTGGAACACAGTCACCTTCAATGGAGGCTCTACTCCAATGATTCCTGGCCCAATCAAAAGTCCCGTCGTTACCGCCGCTTTACACGCAATGTGCGGTGTTGTTGCGAATGAATTGCTCGAACTTCGAGACGGAAAGCCACTTGAGGATAAGTCCGTGAAAGTCGATACTGATCACGCGGGACTTTGGCTCGGATCTACTTTTACAACCTACGTCAATGGACAGGACGTTTCAACCCTCATAAGGTCTAAAAGATTGGCCTCTCTTTTTGACCGCGACTTCGAACAAGGCTTTGCAAAAGGATTGGCGGCAAGGGCGACTGCGATCTATCAGACAAAGGATCCCAAGGTCTGGTATCAGCTTCATGGCTCGCTCGATGCCAACAAAACTCTCGAGTCGATGGGAATTCCCACAGATGTCAAGTTCGACACTATGAAAGAGAACTATGATTACATCCAAACATATGTCAAGCAATGGAGTTCGGACGAACTTGAGATGCACAACGTGCGCTATGGTCTTTGCGGAAGCATCTGCTATACCCCCGACGGATGGAGGAATACCGTCATGGGTCAACGACTGAACTCACATCCGCTGATAAACTACGCACAACAAACTCATGCGGCCCATACTCCCCCCGTACCCCTTCCAACAGTTATGACGGACAAGAGGCCTTTAGCAGGAGTTAAAGTCTTGGAGATGGTGCGCATCATTGCCGGCCCAATTATTGGCGTAACGCTGGCTTCGTACGGTGCCGATGTGATCAGAGTAAACTGCAGTAAGCTTGCAGATTTAAATGTAAGCCGAGGCTCCCCACCTTACCGAGAGATTCGAGACTCACTTTTTGAGATAGGTACTACAGCTCACACTGAATGCTGGAAAGCGTACCATCGATCTCGACATAACTCGCACAGAAGACATGGTACGACTCCACGAGCTGATCGCGGATGTAGATGTCTTTATCCAGGGTTTCCGTTATGGGTCATTGGAACGCAAGGGTCTTGGACTTCGAAGCATGCTCGAGCTTGCAGCACAGAGGAACAAGGGCATTGTTTATGTTGACGAAAACTGCTACGGTCCCGATGGTCCCTTTGCTGAACGCCCTGGCTGGCAGCAGATCGGAGATGCTGCTAGTGGAACTGAGTATGTCATGGGAAGATCTCAAGGACTCGAAGATGGACACGGCGTTCTGCCACCTCTTCCAGTATCTGACATGACCACTGGTCTTGTTGGTGCACTTGCAGTTATGATGGCCATTCGCGATCGGGCTATCAAAGGAGGCTCCTACCATGCTATCAGCTCTTTGGTTGCCGCCGATTCTATTGCGCTGGAAAAAGAGGTTGGGTTGTATTCACCTGAGGTCGTCGCTCTAACAGCTGAAAGATTTGGCTTTGTGCCCTCAACGTCGGATCAGTTCGTATCTGAGATTATGATCCAGGTCATTGATGGCTGGAAGAAAGGTCTTCCAGGTTATGTAGAGAAGGACTCACATTTGATGACAATTTTACGAGGAGGACCATGGGGCGAGCAGAAGCTTTTGAAACCAGTTACTCAGCTTGGCAACAGCGCAGCTACACCGCGGTGGACAGCCCACGCTGTACCTAACTGCTATCATCCAAGTAGCATTCAATGGCTGGAGGTATAGTTGCCGTTGTTGCTATCTATAGGGATGTTTTCTAATATTAAGATATATAATCAAAAAGTATTATACTCTAATGGCTATATAAATAACCTAGTTAAGCTTTATAGCTGAGGGCTCGACAATAAAAGCTTAATAATTCACTATACCTCAAAATAAGCTTTTTAATAAGGAATAAAAATGCCCTATCTGCTAGCTTCCTTCCTTTTAAGATACTCTCTTTCTATTATTGCAAAAAAAAGTTAACTATATGTCTGCCTATCAAGATAAATAAATTTATAAGTAACTAACTTATTAGCAACCCTATTTGGAATGGTGCTGCCTTCTATCTACTTAGTTAGGCAATCAAGTTTGATAGCTTCCACCGTGGCGAGAGGGCTCGGCTGAGAGGATATGACTCCTTTACCTGCGTCAGCAAGGCTATCTCCTGCTATTCTCTATCACTGATAGTTATCGTTCTCAGTGCTAAAATTCTGAGCATCAAAACTACAAGCTGGCGGGGCACCAGTTAGCATGTCTTGCCAACTCCAAAAAAGACTGCTTGGTAGGTCGAATGGGTCCGTGTAGCCATATTCGTTTCCAACAGGCAACCTAGCTTCTGCCAGCAGACTGTCCTGTCTCGCAGCCTGGTCATATGAACCAGAAGTGGGCTGGTCTTCGTCTGTAGCGTGCGTTGGACCAGCTTTCGCAAGTTTGATTGTCTCTTGGGCCGCATTTCGAAAGTCAGAGCAAACAGACAGGACATGATCCACGTATGTGTTAGGCTCTTGAGAAGCAAGTCTTGACAGAAATCGGAGGGTTTGGTTTACCAAAGACAGATCTGAACTGGCCTCTGCACAGTTAGGATTGGATATATTTTGAGATAGTAAGGCCACTGTCGCTGCTGCTGGGAAGTAAACGACACTCCTGTGCTTGAGTTAGCGAGTCATGTCGGTTTCTAGGAATTAGTACCTTCATGGGGCCTTAATAAGGACATACCAGTCAAAGGATTGACCGAATCGCTCATTATCGATGTGTTTAACTAGATCAAGTGCTGATCTGGCCACCTCTGATAGTTTTGAAACCAGTTCACTACGAAGTCGCTGATGGGATAGCAAGCAAACCCGGTAGATGCTGAGGTAGCAACAATGGCTAGCAAAATGAAGTCGTAGAATGTACGGAAGAAAAGGGTCACGATGTGGAGAGAAATTCCGCTGCGGCTTCAGACTGTCACGGATACTATCTTTCCATCGATCGAGTTCCCCCAGACATTGTTCTGCCTCGGCAACCCTCGCCAGCAGAGGACTTTTGAGGGCCTCGGTTGTGTAAAGAGAGTTATATACTTTCCTTTGAACCAGCGCAAACTTCGTGAGTATGGTGAAGAAATTGAGCTCCACTCCACAGCAATCAATGATACCTAAGCCATCGCTAGGGTAGTCAGGCGGCAATGGTACGTCAAAATCACGTATATCCTGAGTCGCAGGACGTCCAGTCCGTAAGCAGACATCAGCATCCAGTATGAACGCAATCCAAAAGACTCTTTGCCTCTCCTCAACCTGGGATGTTGGAAAGCCGAAGGACTTAGATCGGTGCAAGCCGATGGATTGCGAGAACCGAATTGCAGTCGCCGTAAACGCAAATAGAGGCTGAGGATTCGGAGTTCCCTGAAAGAACAAGGCTAGACAGATCATAGCCTGCACAGCAAGAAGGTCGCAAGTTCGCATGAAAAGTTCGGTGGTGACCGACATGGCATTCTTGACGTGCCCAATACAATTGCGCCAATTGTCGTCGCCGTCACCAAACTTCTCAGCACGGTTCCTATAAGCAAAAGCAATGACCATGTTGAAAGCGGCCCACCACGAAGGGCTGCTATTTGGATTCCACGAGAAGTGCCGATCAACAAGTTTCATGAAATTCGTTTGGTTGAAGATTGGCAGAGCCTGGTTGAAGGTGCCGAAGTATTCCTGAACAAGGTCTAGGAGCAGAGGCTTCGGGGGTAATGGCTGGGAACATCTGTTCTTCAGCGAGGTTCCGTCTAGTAACCCTTGCGGGTACCAATCAACCAGTCCCCATTTGCTATGGCTTCGCTGAGTGATATTTCGTAGGGAATTGTGACCAAGCTGACCCTCTACGGCGTGAGGTTCAATGGGGGACACAACAGAGAAACCAGAAGAAGCACCTATAGGCTGATTAATACTCGACTGTAGCCATTTTAAGTGCGAGGGGTTTCAGAATGGAGTCAATAGACTTACCGAAGAAACGCATTGCACCCGTGTTGTTCTTCAGTGCATAAGACTCCCCATCACCTTCATTCCTCATAGGTGAATGAAGTGCTGATTGATCGTTCTGGAGAGGTAGGGAAGCCGCATCAAGATCCGCGCCCAGGTACTGATAGGCAATTCCAGCATTTGATGCTTCATCACTCGATTGTTCTTCTGAATTCAATGTCGATGTACCAGGATCGTTGCTTGCTGGTTCCAGCCGCAGCTTCTTATTGGATGTTGCTTGCCGTAAATTATGTTCTAAGTCTTGTGTACGTTTCTCAATCTTGGATACGTTTTGTTTCCTAGTACAATTAGATAACAATTTTCATATTCATTATAGAGGCCAGCCTACTGTAAACCATCATCATATGTGCAAGTCAAATCAAATGCACGACACGACACGCAGGCAGGCCGACCGCCGTCACATTTGACTTTTTTCTTTCTGCAGATATTGCAAGCCTATGATTGTAAGTCAACGATTCACTATCATAAACACAAATCGTCATACCTTTGCAAGACGAGCCGAGCCTCTTGATTTTACTCTTTCACTCATGCTTTGCGTAACCTATACACTCTTTAGAGTCGTTTAGCCGCAAGATTCAGGTAATCTTCATTGAAGCATAGCTTATTTAATACGGACCAAAGACAACTTCAAATATCGAGGCATCAAGAAGGGATAAAGATGAGAAATAACTCACTAGCCGTTCATTCCGACAAGTGGCGACGTACTAACCTGAGCGCTAGGACCTATATTACAACTCCGGATTAACTATAGACCGTCGGCTGTTGCGTCCAGTAAAGGCAGCCCAGGAAATCGTCGAGATGCCTCACGTGCATAATAAGGTCTTTTTTAAAAAAGATTAGATTAATCTGGAGACTATGCTATTGCTTAATAGTGTCTGATAGGGTTAGTCGCTTACCGCCATGCGATTTTGGCACCAGTTAGAACCTCCATCATGTGCTTCTGTCCGCCCGTCTCCTTAGGATCATCGCCAATAAAATTGGAAGGAAAGCCGGCGTCAAAGTCTTGAATGCTCTCAATATAGCTGATCTGCTCATCCGTCAAGTGAATACTCAAGGCCTTGATGTTATCATATAAATGCTCGACCTTGCGACCGCCAACGATAGGAAACACGTTCCTTGTTTTCTGCCTGACATATGCCAACGCAACCTGCTGGATACTCTCGGTGTTGTGCTCAGCGGCTACCTTTTCCAAGGCTGCGCTGACCTTGCGAGCCTCTTCACTTTGATTGTTGCCGCGACCCTTATCGCCGTTTTGCTTACGTGCCTCAAGCTGCTTGGCAGTCTGCATTTGGCCGCCGCCGAGGACGTCAAAAGGACAAATAGCCATGCCAAAGTGACGGGCCATGGGAATAATATCTCGTTCTAGATCGCGCACCATGAGATTCCAGCGGCCCTGATAAACAGAGAAGGGGGTTTTGCCGTGCATCTTTGCGTAGGTATTGGCAGCAGAGACAACCCAAGCTGGTGTATCTGAGATACCTAGGTAGAGCACCTTTCCCTGTTCTATGAAGATATGGAGAGAATCCATCAGTTCCTCAATGGAGGTGGTCCAATCCCACCAATGCACATAGAGAAGATCGATATAATCTGTCTGTAGCTTGCAAAGCGAGTCGGCAACAGACAGTTTTAGAGATTTCTTATGATTTCCGCCGTAGTTGACAGTTTTCCCCTGTCCGAGGTCATGTGTACGGTAGCAATTGGTGAATTTTGTAGCAAGAAACAAAAGGTCCCGGTTGCCTCGCGCAGCGATCCATTTGCCGATGTATATCTCTGACTCTTCGTTTTGATAGTTGTTGGCGGTATCAATGAAGTTTCCACCCGCGTCCACATATGCGTCCAATAGTTTGAATGAGTCCTCCTCATTCATAGAGCCCAGCTCTGATCCCCAGGCTTGTCCAATGGACATAGCGCCGAACGCAAGGGGAGAAACACGTACTCCGGCCGTGCTGGACAGGATGCGGTAACGACCGAGTTCGGTCTTGGGCTCTGGGGGCAGTGTCATATCCATGGTAAAGGTTGGAAGATGCGTGAAGTGAGAGATGCTTAGGAAGGCTGTTGATAAGGATGATTGATGGAAGGATGGATGAATTGAGAGTGTTTTAGATCATGTAAAAGGCATGACCCTTCCCTCTACTTATAGTATTTCAGTGAATGTAGCTAACTACGATGCCTTATGTCCCCCCAACTCTGCGCTCTGAGCTACCGGAGTTAAATGGGACTTTCATCCGAATGGAGAAACATGGCTTTGTCCAAGCATACCATGGCAGCCAGCGGTGTAGATAGAATGCCTCTTCTTGCAGATAGTGGATCAACGATCTATGCATACAAAACATTGTGGAAACTGCTGGAATGGTATATCATATCATGTTGATCATGTAACAATGCATGGCGAGCCTGTAGTTATGGCGAATCATTGGTGCTAATGGCTCGGTCTTTGTTAGACAAATTCTTTGCATATGCATGCAGTCCAGATTAGGTTTGAATCCCTGGTGAACGCGGAAGAGAGTGCTGATAAATCAGCTTGAGCTCAAGTAAGGTCAAGGTGCATAGGTGAGTCAACAGTCCATGTTAAACATGGCCTGATTGGCCCCATGATACCTTCAATTGCTTGGCATATACATAATAGTATGTCGTTCCTTATGCCCATTTAACCATCACGGTATGACTCATAGTTCCAGCACAGGGACAACTTAACTAGGCCAAATCCGCTAATGTACGAGCCAAGCCCAAAGCTTTGCTCTATATTGGTTTTCCCAATATCCTCTCGAAATGCCAAAGTCCGGGCCGCAAATCCGTTAGTATAATCAATTGCATTAGGCTAAACTCTACTTCAAGACACTTCTGGTGTAAGTTGTTAAAACAGCGGTACAATGTAATCCAGCCTGATTACGGGATTCCGCAAGGATTTTAACCCAAGCAGGCCTCGGAATAGTAAGAACCCAATTACCTAAATAGAAGGAGTCCAAAATAATACATTAGATGGGGACTGCTAACTTTGAGATACTACCCCCCTTCTATACTTTTGTTCTTTTCACGTCTTTTCTCCCTCCAGCATTTATCCACGGCATCTCTTACGATATCCCAGTCTCTCGCAACAGCGCGCCCAATAAAAAAGACCCTAACATTATATTCAACTATGCTGAGCTTTGAGTAATTCACCTGTTGGTCCTTTGAGAGGTTTTAATCAGGTTGGTAAATATGCACTCGAATAGGCATGAAGCCAAGTTTCGGCTCATGTGGTGAGAGAGTAAGTCTTTTTCCAGGTTTATACACAATCCCAGAGTATTTCGCCTTGTATTCCCTTTTCTTACATCCCTTTTTGCCATAAGTGAAAATTGGGCTATTCGTAGTGAGCAACAGGCCAACGGGGTATACTATATAGACAGAGAGAACTTACATGCAGGTAAAATGGTGTGCCTCGTTAGAAATAACTATAAAGCGCCGAAAATGGAAAGTGCTCTATCTATACTGATTTTCAAACTGTCTATGCGTGGCGCCAGTTATATCGGAAGCCTCTGTCCCGACTGTCTCAGAATACAGGACTTTAAACACCTTCAGTTTAGTCAGAAAATGGCCTCATTAATGTTAGATCTACAACTTACTTCCCCGGGTTGAAACATATCTGATCGGCAAACGCGAAATCCTTCAACAGTTAGTTGTTCCAATTTTTCTCAAAGGGTTCATTCTACTTACGGGGTCCAGCATCTCCGATTCGCCTTTCGTTTTCGAAATATGTTCCACAGAGGTGAGTCCTTAATAGTCGGCTATGCCCCCCTGGCAACCATATTCTAGAAGCAAGGTAACAATCTTCTTATTCCCCTTCATCGTAGTCCACAGTAGAGGCATTCGATCGTTGACATCTCTTGTGTCAACATCGGCTCCATATTCAAGGAGCAACAACTTAAAAAGTATTGGTTCATTAATAAGTTTAACAAAATCGCCAACTGGTATTATATTACATCCAATAACGGCTGGACATATGACTATATTGCAGTTAAGTAGCCTAAAGAGGTTTATCTACCCAAACCCAGCCAGCAGATAAGTTTAAAATATAGCGTATTATATGCAATACCTCTGTATGGGATGGGTGAAAGTATCTTGCGGACCGAACTAAACAGCCGTGAAGTACGTTATAGGCCTAATTGATAGGTATGGTTATATCCGACAGTGGAAAACGCCGCAAAGTCCTATACTTATAGTTATTCGATATTATCGAAAGCTCTATTCATGTATGCGCTGTCGGTTTGTATGCCGTATCGATTGGAGTTCCCCAGATGGCCAAGAGTAATATGATAAACTGCTTCACTTAGAGTGGCCCTACCAAAAGCTCGTGCCCTTCGAGACACCTTCCTGTAGTTACTGAGTCGGTAACTGAACAGGACAGCGGGTAGCTGTTGTGTCCAATCAGTCCGCAAGAGTCTATTCTACTAGAAACACGAAGGCAATGAGGAGTACAAACTGACTTTATTAATCTCCAAAGCCTTCCCAATGGAGGATGGAAGAAAAGTAGCTAAGATTTTAGAGATCGACGACGTGATCCACGCCAATATTGGCTGATACCGGAATAGCCTGCTGCACTGCATGGTAGAATGCTTAAATTGACAGTTGAGACCAATCAGAAGACGGGCATTAATGAGGACTATACTGGATGGCAGGGTATTCCTACTCTCTAGAAGCTCTTGGGCTTCGTAGCACATCGTTCCATAGTTATAGCTGACGTGATGCTATCGGCCTCAGCCTTAGATGCCATCCGATAGTCCTCCGGGTATAAAGTGATCAACATTGCATTGCATGAAGACTTTGCCTCTTACACTCGACTGTCCTCCTCCTGATTGGTACTCTCGCCTTAGTGAACCGGTGCAGTGTCTACGGCTTAGTTAGATAGCTAGCGATATCCTCGGTTTAATGCCATTGTGTAGTGCTCAGTTTAATTCGACAATCGTTAGAAATGAGCGTCGTATTCATCTTGTAGGAGACCGCTGGCCATAGATGGGTCCGCCACCAGTGTGCTACACGACGATCGACTCCGTGCTGGTAGCCCGGCAAAGGTAGCATTTGCGTCTTTCACAACTAAGTCTGGTTGAAACAGGGCGCATGCCACGTCAAAACCTCTCAACATGCTGGTATTGACCTGAACTTAAAGTGAGTATCGTGGTATCATACTCATGATATAGGGCAGGCAGATTTTTGAAAAGATGCTAAGAACGGTAGACTAGGTTTCTGGAAGCGCACGCTACCACAGGGATAAAGATCAAGGAGCGATGATTAAACACGTCGGCTGTGGCCTACTGCTTATAGTGAATTCCCCACTCACTCCCGATTGAGTATGGGATCTTACGTTTTCACCGCCCTCCTTCATACAGTTAGTAACGGCAGCAAGGATGGTCTCTCTGACCTGTTACCCTGTCATAAGCTGTATGGGACATTACGAGGGGCAAAGCTCTGAGGCAAGGCATCGGTAGCTGTCAGCGAACCAGCCTACGCCATGCTGACGGAAGGAGAAGGCCATGGAGTAGTGGAAAGCCAGTCGGCAAAATTGCCTTTTGAAACTATTACATTAACTTATCTACGACCGGTATCTAAGAGCTCAAGTGTCCAGCTATGTTTAATGTGTCTCTCAATAAGTAGTAAACAACTGTGATAGTGTGCATATCCGATTATTTCACGGGAGGCTTTTCTCTTAGAGCGTATTTCTTTAGCTGTCTATCTGCCTAAAAATCTCTTGCAGGAGCTTTCACGACAATTTAGCCTTCGCAGGCATCGCACCATCCGACTCAGTCTTTGTGCGGTCGCGAAGAAGTCGTCGTAGGGTCTCACCCGACTAGGTGTGATTAATACTTGTTAGCTTTGCACAGTCCACAGAGAAGTCTCCAATCACTGACCTGTGTCCGAAGGATGATATCGACAGAGACTATGCCGCCATGAAGACGCTTGTAGGGTGCTACCTTGCCGTCCATCCAACCCGAAATATCATGAGAAGTGATACTTGAGCCTGGATGCCTCACAACATAGGCTCTAGGGATCTCGTGTCCCTGAAGGTTGGCCCCTACTACGGCGCTGTCGATGATATCGGGGTGAGTGGCAAGAATCGCCTCCAGTTCTGCCGGTGAAACCTGATAACCTTTTACCTTAAGGATCTCCTTGGCCCGGTCCACGATGAAAATGTCGGCACCTGGTCCCCATGAGTCTATGTAGGCAATATCTCCCGTTTTGAGCCAGCGCATCCCCTGTTGTTCCACATCTGTCTCTCGAGTTGTTTGGGAATTATTCCGGTACCCTGCCATGAGTGTCGGGTCAGTAAACCACAGTTCACCCTGTTTGTTGTCATGGGTTATCTCCTTTGACTCATTTCCAAACCCTATCCGCATTAGCAGATCACTGCAAGAGATTGATCAGGGCGGGCCTTTTCTTCTATTCTTCAAAAAGTGCCTCTCGATCCTCTTCCGAATCTTCAACAGCCGCCTTCCCTTTGTTCAATATCGGTAAACCATTAGGCATGTCCCTACAGGCTTTGAATATGTGCGGAAAGAATGGTCTGTATGCGTAGATTTCGTCCTCTTGGATCTGATGTTGGCCCATCGGGCGAGCTATGTTTGGCGATCGAACAAAATGAGTGGCGCTTGAGCAACACTTGACAGCTTCCTGCAGGATTTGTACGCCACTTGCCCCCACGCCGATGACTGCTATTCTCTTACCACTCGTAGAGAGATCTTTCTCGGGCCAGGCAGAAGAGTGGTAGATCTCACCTTGGAATATATCCAAGCCTCTCCAGGCAGGGAACTTCCCAAAGGCTATGAGCTTTCTGCCCGAACGATTCTTAGATGATTCCGAAAGAGGAGACATACCGGCCGCTGAGTAAGAAGTCTTCCTGGAGAGAAATGCTGCCAAGGAATGTAACATACTAAGGAACGGGCCTACGAATAGCCTGGACGCTTGTTTTCCATTCTCGGCGGGGAAGCACTCCTGTATTGGAATCAACTAAGTCCTTGAAGTCACGGCCTCGATGCAACGGGAATTTATACTAATCGCTTGAGGCTTTGCTTGGGCTGAGATGAGGATGGTTACTGCAAATATCTTTTCTAGGTTTAATGTTATCGAAGTGTCCGGTCAAGATGTAGACTTTAGGCAGTACATTACGATGCAGTTTACATCTGGGCACTGGAAGGCTGTTCTTATACCAAGGAAGAAAGCCACTAGTATAGACCAGCCTGAGTGAGAGGCATGTCGAAACTGTATATGGGAGTAAGCCACATTTGAGGTCTCTTAGCTCCTCTACACGATATCTTGTCCCCCCAGCACAGCGCTATTTCCACGATATATGTGCTATGGCATATGGGATATATGGATGGTGAGATGTTTGCTATAAACGGTAGAGAAACCAATGAGAAACAGCCAGTCATGAAAGTTATTGTGGAAGAATCTCATTTATAGTGGCCCGAAGAAAGTTGAGTACTATTTAATGCTCATGATATAACCTATATACGAGGAAGCCTCGACCCCTGTAGAACTGAAAGCTTTACTTAGTTACTGTAAAGTCGAAATTCCCGCTCGCTGCTAACAACCCGTTCGCTTTCCCCGTGACGTTTGGATCTGGGCCTATGAGGTTGCTTGGAAATCCTGGGTCGAAGGGAACAACGCCCTCCAGATAGTTGATTTGTTCTTGCGTTAGAGTGATTCCCAGACAATTCATGTTGTCTCTAAGGTGCTCGACCTTCCTACCACCAAGAATTGGAAACGTACGGGGATATTTGCTCCTGACGTAGGCCAAAGCAATGGCAGTCGGACTCTCGAGGCCATGCTCGGCAGCGACAACACAGAGAGCCTCGCTGATCTTAGCATCAAGCTCGGACTGCTCGGAGCCTTGAATGCTTCGAAGCGTCTCGCCGTTTTGTTTCCGCTCTTCCATTGCATTCTTCGATTGGAACTTGCCACTACCCATGGAGCCCCATGGTGCGAGCGCCATTCCGAAATAGCGGGCCATTGGGATGATTTCTCGTTCAAAGTCACGCAGTACAACATTCCATCGACCTTGATAGATGCTGATGGGGGTTTTGCCATTGGCGCGAGCATAGTAGTTGGCGGCACTGACAACCCAGGCCGGGGTATCCTATGTAATGGTAAGTCTCTTCACGCTCGCCATCATTCAAGTAAACCTCGCGTTGCACCTCGAAGCTGGCCAAGGTGGTTCGGCGGGTCGGGACACTTACGGACAAACCCAAATACAAGATCTTCCCCTGCTGGACGAGAATGTGGAGGGAATCCATGATCTCTTCAATCGAAGTGGTTTGATCCCACCAATGCAGGTACAGAATATCAATATACGAGGTGCGGAGCTTTTTCAAGCTTGCCTCCAGGCTAAGACGGAGAGACTTCTTGTGGTTCCCTGCGTAATTAATACCCGCTGAGCCCAGGTCGTACTTGCGATAGTGTGTGGTATACTTGGTGGCGATGACCATCTGATCGCGAATACCCTTTTCCTCGAGGTATTCCCCCAGCCAAGCCTCCGATTCTTCATCTTGATAGTCGTTGGCGGTGTCGATAAAGTTCCCTCCACTAGAGACATACTCATCGAGGAGTTCGAACGACCTGGCTTTGTCCATTGAGCCCAATTCCTTCTCCCATGCTTGACCGATACTCATGGCCCCTAGTGCAAGTGGAGAGACTCGGACTCCTGCTGTAGACGAGAGAATCCGGTAGCGACCTAGCTCTGTAGGTGGCGGGGTGGCAGGCGTGAGTATGTGGGCCATAATGAGAGGGAAAGCTAGAGATGCAGGACTTTTGGTAGGGTAAGATGTAATTTGTGAATACTTTGTAGTAGAGAATGAACTCGGGAGAGTGAAGGTAGCTTAAGTAACTTAAATATCGACGAGCCTCTTTACGTTATATATAAGGCTTCAGAAATTATTGAGGAAGGTAATGATATGTATAAGTACATATACCTTGTATATTACTGGCTGAAGGAACTTGGTTATGTAGGGTCGGCGAATTATCAGTATGGGGACATTAAAGCGATTCGATAAGTTAAGGAAGGACTTAAATGTAAACTCCGAAGTGTATACCTAATCTCCATTTAAATCCGTATATATTATACCTTTACTTCTACTAAGACAGAAACTACTATCTCAAGAACAAAGACTATACATGTTTCTTTCATAGCTCTATATAAATACTATTATACTTAGAACTAAAAATAGTAATTACTCTTATACTAGCTTTTATTCTATGAATACTATACTTTTATTAGCCCCTATAATATAAGATACATTAATTATCTATACTAGTATTAAGTTGTCTTCTTAGAGAGGCATATTATATTGAAGATTGAATTAACTCTTTCTCGATATATAATTGAATAGGAGTTATATATTTACCCCGGACTTTAAAGTTGCCCCGGACTTATGCGTAATTACGGGTTTATGTATTGTACGATAAGTAACAAAAAATCCCCCAACACAGCCAGTGGCGACATGCTAATCCCATCGTCCCAGTTAACCTCCGCATTCGCATTGTCAGAGCAAGATCCTTATCCTTGACCCTCGAGACGCTTCCGATCCCCAATGGATATTTGATGGCGATATTAGATTAGATAGGATAAGCTACGGTAAGATGATGAGATAAGATAGAGAATTCCGGTTTTCAGGTTGGCTACCCTATTTAATGCAGGACATCTACTCTAAATCTAAATTTAATTAAATAATTACAGCATCCAAACTAAAATAATCGATTATAATCTACTTCATACTAAGTTGAGTTATTGGGCGCTAACTGTAGATACTGTTAGTAATAATGCTTAATAACTGAATGAATGCAAAGATAGTGTGCAAATATTAATCTCGTCCCTAACACTCAGGTTACGTCATCTGATCTAGTCACTAGCCCTAATTCACCGCTTCCTGACTTCAATCGAGAGGACTCGTGTTACAATATCAATGTTTTCTCAAACTAACCCTGAGTTTTAGTCTATTCTACTACATCGTCGCAGCTGGCATCTAAGGAGCTCCAGACATTTCCGAATCCGCGTAACAAGGTCACTAAACTTCGTAGTCATCTAGACCAAGATCCCTGGACCAAGATAGTATAATGTTTGAATGGAAACGGTAGTTACCTGCAGTTCTTAGGAACGTCTCGACCTCATACTCATCCCCACACTTATAATGCACTTATGGTCGCGCTTGCAGTTGTGCTGGTCGGGACTATGGAAGATTTGGCAGGGTTGATTGAGTCGGGTATCATCATTTCGCGCGATGCAGGGCTATTCCGTAGCAAGTTGGTAAAAATTGAGCTGGCCCTATGGTTCCAAAAGAATTGTGGGATAATATCAGTCAGCGAGCATTCTGCCACAACTGTCATAATGAGTTTCACCCTCTCAGCCAGATGGTCCAGTCGTTCATTGTGCTATGGAAAGACGATACCGGATCAGGCTGTAAGTTGTGGTGCGCGCCATGAGGCGTGGATTCAAGGAACAGATTGGGATTGCATACCGACAACTGGGAAACCCAATTCTCCAATGATGCCTAAAAAGCTATTGTGCCTAGTGGTGTACTGACATCGCCGACGGAATTTCATCTTTTAGTCGTCTGAGCCTACATCCGCTCGCCATTGCTCCTCGAGATGGACCCCGTTGGCGTAGTGGGATGTGGTGGAGCTTCACTTATTTAAGAATCGAGGAAGCGTTATGAGAAATATGTGGTAGTGGACTTTGGCGAGCGTGCCAATAAGCTAAAGACTAGATAGTCAAGACCAATCGAGGGGGAACTGAATACGATACTGGCTCAGAGTAACTCATTTACCATGGCTCCCAAACAATGCTCACTGTCAGGTCGATGGCTGATCATCAGTCCGGTGCCAGTGCTGCTTGTGGAAAGTGTATAGCACAGAACGACACAGTCAGTTATCGCAACAACGGGATCCTCCACGCGAAGGACACGCGCGGGGCCTTCCCCACGCTGTGGCAATGATATCATAACCAGTGATGTTCCCTGATGCCCATGGAGCAAGAAATCAGACGGTCTTCTATCGTTGATTATCATCTCCCAGTCGCTCTGATGCTACTACCAGATGCTGTGAACCTTTCAACATCATGGTCGTCACCACACCTGATGATACATATACGTATCTTCTACCACTTTGGCCAAGACACGCATTTTTAAACCTTTTCACATAGAAAACACCTGAAACAACACTATTGCAATATTTGTGCGAAGACAGCCAGTACCTATTTGCGTTCCATAGCTGTGCTAGCTGACATCTTTAATCAACTGCAAATCCCATGAGATCATTCCTAAGGCAACTGAGACCTTTGTCCGCAAACGCTGTGTTGTATTGGTATGGACCTCTTATTCGACCACCTCGAACTTGTTGGCTCAGTCGTAGACAGCCTTGAGGTCTGGAGAGATGTTTGTTATCTTGGCCTCAGACATCCAGGCACACTCTTCCTCAGGGCACCCAACCCACTGCACCTTGTACTCGCATTCCTTGTTGACGTATTGATGTCCAATGATCTCGTAGACATGCTGATTCATTAGAGATGTGGCGGATTCGCGCTCGCCAAGGGAATCCCAATGCTTGTAGACCATGTCCGGCATCTCGCGCTACATCTTGACTTCGTCTTCCGTGGTGACTTGATCGTTGTCCCACATGACCTCGAATCTGACAGTGCCGAGCCTATAGGAGAATTCATGCCCGGAGAACCTCCCGACCTCGGCACGGTGGTTCATTGCTGGTAGTGAATGTGTCAGTAGGTGAATCAATGCCGATTGAGTGTGCTTACTGGATGTCTGGGCCTTAGCCATGTTGTCGTCATCTGGCCCAGAGCCTGCAGAGGAATCGAAAGCTTTGCCCGCGTGGAATAGAACGTTAGAGGTGTATAGTGGGGAGAGGACAGGAACATAACTTGGCTCCTAAGCATCATCTCGAGTATTGAGGCTGGTCATGTTGGCTGCGGATAGCGATAGCATGAAGTTGGGATTGTGATATCTCAGCGACAAGGAAACTGAGCCTATTGCTTGAAGTCAAGAGGGCGTGGTGTCATGCTGAAGTCGGAAGGTGAAAGAAGTGTACACGATGATGAAAGAGAGAATTTGCGTGTCTAGAGAAAGTCAGCGGTGCGCTTGCGAAACCAAAGCTTGCTTAGTTCTTTTGTGCGCTTGTGAATCACAGATGCAAACGCCGGTGGATGGCCAGTGCCAATGCAATTAAATTGATACAAAAGTTGCAGCCAATGCAAAGGCACATCATGTAGCAATTATGACCATGTGGAGAAGGTAAATACATGAGCGAGTGTATCTCATTACTGCATAAGTCAAGACGGCATCGATATTTGTCAATATACTTTCTAGCCTTACTTGATAAACATGTAGTGCAGTCCACTTTAGTGAAGTTAGCGGATATACCTTCTCATACAGAGAAAAGATCGAGGGCAATACTATCGCCATTTGCAAGTCATTCTTGCAGCTAGGTCAGGTCCTGCTTGAACCCTTGGTCAAGTCCAAAACCTGAGTTCTGGACCTCTCTTAACGTAACAGCTATGACGTAGCTTTCCGGAGCTGTACCCGTAGACCTACACAGCCTCATATGCGGGGCCAGAGCCCGGAAGAATGAAGATCCGTGCCCATATCCAGATACTTAGCCAGTGCCTCCATGAGGTTTCATGACCTGTTTCTGTTTCAGTCGCAGCCAACATTGGGGTATATACATCTCGACTCTATATTATCACAACTCTAAATAAGCAATACTTCATCTCGTCCTTTACTCTACGACTACGGATAATGAACGCCTCCACAGAGCACCATGAAATTGCCAAGCTAGTTGAAGAATACGGAGCAGTCCCTCCGCCCTGGTCCATGTTCCCAAAAGTCCATCCATACGAGATACACTGGCGGATGGGTGTTGGTGAATCATACATCATGCTCTATTATAATTGGTGGGAGCAAGAGAAAGAACGACTTGACGAGAAACAACGAATAGAGTATTTTCGTAAATGGCCGCCCCCGCCTGAGTGGCTCATTTGGATGATAGAAGCAATCTGGGATCTCAACCCTCATGACTTTGAAGATACCGATGCCTACAGGCCTTACTTTATACGCACTGAGGCGCTTGGTTTTGGATCTGAGTATGACTATAAGATGTCTATGCAGGATGAAGCAGAGGCCATGGAAAACAACGGGACGCCGTGAGAACTGTGATAACTCGGTATACTTAGATTGACGGCCTTGCAGATAACAATTAGAGTGAATAAGATATCAGATGCAAATCTAGAGCTCTTTATAAAGGCATATATATCTACAATGAACAGATGTTATGAGTCGCAAGGTCCTCATGTACTTTAATAGTGAACAGAGAACTTGATAGTTAGAGTGAGACAGGTAATAGGTAATTTCTAAAGAAATTGTATTTCCCCTCATTATATAAAATTATTTACTTATTAAAAATGCAAGTAGCTAATTACAAATAATAGAGATATTAAATAGACTAATTATTTAAGTAATAAGTAAATTGAATTAAAAAAAGCCGGTTGTATATAGT